>CM042170.1:70868028-70869956 GCA_023376005.1 Doryteuthis pealeii | reverse complement strand
TTTAGATATAACATGTTAGGCTGTTCACAAATATATTCTTATGGCTATTTTGTACTGGTCTTATTGTCTATCTATCTATCTAACCTCGATCCATTAAATTATATTCAACTCCTCTTAGAGTCAAACGCCTAAGTAACGTGGTACCTCGTAAATGCAAAGAGTAAAGAAAAAAACGACTCACCAATTCTGCCTGATATTTCTTTTGTCAACTCCATCAAAATGAAAATCGCAACAAAACTTCTTGGAACGTAACGACGTGATTTGGCTGCCAAAACATTTTAAATCGAGCACCCCCCCCTTTTTTTTTCAGCAAAAAATGTTGAATATCCGACCGGAGGTGATAGAAAAATGACAAAGTTAACGTAAATATTTGCACATTTTTTGTAGTTATAATAATAATAATAATAATAATAATAATAATAATAATAATAATAATAATAATAATAATAATAATAATAATAATAATAATAATAATAATAATACGTTTGATAAAGTTGATGGATGGTAGGAGGAAGAGGGAAAGTAAAAGGAAAATGAAAATAAAAGGAAAGTTGAGGAAAAAAAGAAAGAAAGAAAGAAAAAAAGAAGAAAGAAAGAAAGAAGACGAAGAAAAAGAAAGAAATAAGAGGAAAGAAAAAAAAAAGAAGAACAAAGAAAGAAAGAAAGAAAAAACAAAGAAGAAATAAAAAGAAAGAAAGAAAGAATGAAAGAAGAAGAAGAAGAAATAAAGAAATAAGAACAAAGAATGAAAGAAATAATTAGAAGAAGAATAAAGAAAGAAAGGAAGAAACAAACAAACAACAACAACATATGCGATGCTGGGTAGACGCTTCTAGTATAATATATAAAGGACAGTTGTTGTCTATATATAAATGTATTTATTTATGTTCGATTGAAACTACAAAGATAAAACAATTAACGACTATGTAAATGTATACACACATTCACCATCTCCAGATCTTGCTTTTTGAGCAAAACTAATGAAGATTTGATTTATATTCGTGAAGATGATTAAACAATAAAATGCATTTAATATTTTGAATAGAATACCTTAATTTTCTTCGGAGGGTCTGTTTTACGTTTTAAAAAAGTTCCTGACGCCCAACCAGGCCGGAGGAACTCAAGATATTTTTACGTAGCAGTTTTAATGGGTCATCCTGTGAGGATCCAACTTGCAATTCATTTATAATGGATCTGTGGGACTAACCTTTTGCCCCTCACCCTCTATTCAGGCGACGCTAGGAAGCCACGACGAACAAGAAGAAATCGAAGACGAAGTAAAGAAATGACAAAAGTAGAGAAATGACAAAAAGAAAAATTGACAAAAATAAATACAGAAAGAAAGAAGATAAGTATTAAAATGAAATGTAAAACAAAATAGAATATTGTATGAGAAACACAAAAAAAAGAGATGAAATAAAAACCAAATAAACTGAGACATTATTTATAATAATAATAATAATATATATAATAATAATAATAATAATAATAATAATAATAAGAAGAAGAAGAAGAAGAAGAAGAAGAAAGGGAAACCTCAAAAGAGAAACAGAATCACTTATAATTGCTGCACAAAATAATGCCATAAGAACAAACTACATCAAAGCGAAAATTGATAAGACCCAACAAAATAGTAAGTGTAGACTTTGCGGTAATAGAGACGAGACTGTTAACCATATACTCTGCGAATGTAGCAAACTAGCACAACGAGTATACAAAGCTAGACACGACTGGGTTGGGAAGGTGATCCACTAGGAATTATGCAAAAAATTAAATTTTGACCACACAACAAAATAGTATATGCATAAACCAGAATCTGTTCTTGAGAACGAAACGCACAAAATTCTCTGGGACTTTGAGATAAAAACGGATCACCTTATCCCAGCAAGAAGGCCATACCTAGTATTGATAAACAAAAAAGAAAGAAC
>CM042170.1:70850528-70863028 GCA_023376005.1 Doryteuthis pealeii | reverse complement strand
TATATATATATATATATATGTATTATGGAAAAGGTGACTTACCGGTGAATATGGTCACAATGGTTAGTTGATGCAAAATTCAGAAAGATAAGACAGCGATATAACAAATACAAAGTGCTCAATACGTTAGTAGAGCAAATTTATTGCAATATAGGCACAAGTGATAACCTACTCGAGTTTCACCATAAGGATCTTCAGGGTTAAATCCACTGAATTAATTGCAGTCGATTACACGTGTGTGTCTTTCGGGATAAACGGTTCGTTCCATTCATCACGATGAACACACACGTGTAGTCGACTGCTATTAATCGGTATCTCGATTAATTCAGTGGATTTAAACCTGAAGATCCTTATGGGAAACTCGAGTAGGTTATCACTTGTACCTATATTGCAATATATATATATATATATTGTAGACAACCGATTGCTATATTTCCAAGCAGACAGTGAGTGCAAAATATTAATGATAGAGACTTTATAATTGAGTCAAGTTATCGTGCACATGGAATCAACACCTGGTTACTGACAGGATTACTATGCACATTGGCGAGAAACTGTCAGTAATCAGGTGTTGACTCCATGTTCACGCTACTTTAACTCAAACACACACACACACACACACACACACACACACACACACACATATATATATATATATATATATATATATATATATGTTTGTGATATGGCTATTTTCAGCCGACAATATTTGGGAGAATATGTGCTTAATTGAAGTCGAACCTAATTTTTGAAAGTTAATTCATTAATAATTCATTAATAATTATATATAATAAATCCCGCCTAATTAATTATTAATGAATTAACTTTCAAAAATTAGGTTCGACTTCAATTAAGCACATATTCTCCCATATATATATATATATATATATATATATATATTAAAAAGAATATTTAATTTAACTAAAAATGTCATAACAAGACGATTTCATTTCCAGTGATTTTCTGAAAAAGAGATTCTGTCTCGAAAATTCAAGAATAAAATACAGGTTAACACACAACACCATTGCTATCTTATTCTTTACACCTGCATTGTGATAGTCTTCAAAATCAACCTCCAAACCCACATATATATATATATATATATATATTTCTTATTATAATGGAGATTGTGTGTTTTTCTGTCTGTAACCGAAACTATATTCCTACACAAGTCACAATTCTCTTAGTTATTCTCCATGATTTTATTTTTATCTAAACCTCAATTATTAATAAAATTGTCTTTCATTATTAATACTGTTAACTATGTCTACATACTGACAACATGCAATTGTATTTATATATACAACAAAATAGCGGTTTACAGTGTAAACGGAAGGCTAATTTGCATATTAATATTTAAAAACCGAATTTAATAAATATGTGCTTAGTATTATTGATTTCTAACTGTTTGGTTTTATTTTAATGAATATAAGCAAAAATCTCTTCAATGAATCTTAAATGAAATCCATTAACAAGATAAAATAACTGTCATTTTATTCTTTACTTCCTCTTATAACTAAATACTTAAATTCGAAAAAATAACAATGAAAGACGAGAGTGGTGGAAGAGTAAGTTTCAGTTGTTCCATTTTTTATTATACTCCCTCTGTTTCAAATCTTTTATTATACTCCCTCTGTTTCAAATCTTTTTATCTGTATTCTTATTTAGTTTCATTATCCTTTCTAATTTAATATAATATTTTATTACATTAAAACTTAAATACTTGCACCCAGAGGGTGCATATATTTGCTAGTATATATAATGGAAAGATTGACTTACTGGTGAATATGATCACGATGGTTAGATGGTGCAGAATTTAGAGAGGTAAGTCAGCGATAAAACAAATATAAAGTGCTCAATACGTTAGTGGAGCAAATTTATTACATGAACACACACGTGTAGTTGACTGCTATTAATCGTTATCTCAATTGATTCAGTGGATTTAACCCTGAAGATCCTTATGGTGAAACTCGAGTAGGTTATCACTTATACCCATATTGTAATATATATACATATATATATATATATATATATATATATATATATATATATATATATGATTGAGATCTTCATCTCAACTCTTTTACATTGAAATTCGCCGGGAAACCAAATGTATCATCTCACTAAATGGTGAACTTCAGTCCTTTACATAGGACCTAGGAGGCAAAAAAATCGACAACGCACCGGTTTCCACGAAGCTGTAAATTAGTTAATGGATTTTAAATGAACCGATAAGTAAGTAGTAGATAAGGACCTCCAGTCATAGGGATCTGTTTCTAGGCGACAGACACTCAGAAGTGGAATATATATATATATATATATATATATATATATATATATATATATATATATATATATATATATATATAATTGGTTATGAAATTATTTATTTTCTCATCGTAATTGAAAATATATTTCTGTAAATTTGATGTCAATATTACACAGATTCTCATATATATATATATATATATATATATATATATAAGGTTAAACCTAATGAGTCAGATATACCTACTAACAGTTTTGCCTAGTGCTCTTCAGGGCAAATATCTGACTCAGCTCTTTGCTCTGATGAGCTACTAAGCGAAACTGTTAGACTCATTAAGTTTAACTTTATTATTTGCTCTACTTAGGTATTGAGCACTCTTTATTTTTTAACTTTAGAATAACCTGGCGGTTTATATATATATATATATATATATATATATTGTTTTTTTTGGGGGGGCCTAGTATTATGGTATCAACCGATTTTTGGTTGGTACAACTATCTTGGTGTTTTCTTCTTTTTTTAATTTTTTTCACACAGGTGATGTTTGGTAGTATATTTTTACAATCAAACTATTTGCCGGGTTTTTTCTTACCGCAAGGGTTTACCAACGAGTTTGATATATATATATATATATATATATATATATATATATATATATATATATGTGTGTGTGTGTGTGTGTGTGTGTGTGTGTGTGCATGTTATTTATATGTATATGCTATGTATTAATTTCATCTCGTAATTGACATTATATTTATAGAAATATAATGTCAATATTACACAGATTCTGGTGATACTGAATGTGTGTATGTATTTACATAGTCGTTGATTGTTTAGTTATAGTAGTTTCCACCGGACATCCACACATACATACATTAATGCATACACATCAACTGCCCTTAAAATATATACTAGAAGCATCTACCCAGCATCGCCTTGGTAGAAAGGGTGCAAAGATTTGTTTACTTTTGAGATTTACAAATGCTGCATATTTTAAAGTAGAATTTCAATGCTATTTCTACGTATATTTTGACTTTTAAATATTTTCATCTTCCTAATTTTGCCCCAAAAGCAAGAAATGGTTATATTTATTGTGTATATATATTTACTTTATAATTGTTTTATGTTCGTAGTTTCTTCCTGAAATACATACATATATACATACATACACACCAACTGTCCTTTATATATGTATAGATAGATGTCCGGTATTTTTTTGAATTTCAATACGATTTCTATGTATTTGATTTTTAAATATCTTTGAATATGAATCAAATTTTTTTAATTTTGCACAAAAAGCAAGAATCGGTGATATTTAATATGTATATATATTTACGAACGTCGTCAGTACAAACCCAAATTGAGGTTCAATGACTGCCTCAAGGACACTATGATAAACATTGCTATTGCTGTGGAGGACTAGGAGAAGCTAGCTTATAACAGACCTGGCTGGAGAGCCACCATCTACCTGTCTGTGGAAGAATTTGAGTCCAACCAAATTAATCGCCAATAATTGAAACGGTCTATTAGAAAGGGTAATTTTCAGCCCAGCAACATTCAAAGTGGAGAGGTTCCAACATGTTTTCCCAACCCTATTGCAATTACGGCAAGCCCCACCCCTTTTTATCATATGGGTGCTAGAAGGCGGTGGCTGGGGGTCTACATGTCCTGGGAATGACGTTAAACTCTATCTGATGCTGAGGTTTCAGCTTTGGAAGTTTGGAGAATGTGGAGCACCCCTTCATCACCCTTGCTCCCAGGTCCACTCTGGTCCAGAGTGGTGATACCTGTTAGGGTCCCATCTATGGTTTTAATAGAAAAATGTGTTTTTAAAAAAACATTGAGTATCCATTAAGAATGATTTTATTTCAAAACTTTATCGGCATTAAATGACCCACTGAGGTTGATATGCCGTAAAACAAACCAAACCAAACCAAACCAAACCAAACCAAACCAAACCAAACCAGAATGTGATATCTAATGTGTATATATATTTACAATTTTTTTATTTTCATAGTTTATTTCGGACATACAACCATACATACATACTCACAACTGACTTATATATATATATATATATATATATATATATATATATATATATATAATGAGTAAAGAAAAGAAATGTAGATGGATAAAAATGAATTTTATCGATATTACTTTTAATCGATATCCCTTACACATGTGTTTCGGTCTGTTTATCAAAATGTATACGGATTTACGTTATTATTACTATTAAAATAATCAGATGGAGTTGAAATGATGATGATAATAATAATAGGAAAAATGTATAAAATGTTCCGTACACAGAGAGATTTTGACGACCTTCATCTGAGTGATTTTTTGATTTTTTTGAGTTGGAGACAAGAATAGAATTTTAAATGTTCGAAAAAAACATTTTTTTTAAATCGTTAGGAACGCAGAGGCCGTTAGAGACAGTTAAACATTTTTAAAAGTTTTGGTGGAAGGGTATAATTTGTATTGCAAAGAATGAAATGTTATTAATAATCTTAAAACTTGTTCTTTACTCATTTTTTCCTCATATTGTCGGATTCATTTTCCATTCTCTCTCTCTCTCTCTCTCTCACACACACACACACACACACACACACACACACACACATATATATATATATATATATATATATATATATATAGATTGATGGATAGACTATTAGATTGGAATATTTCCTCTTTCATGTATACACTGTCCATATAAAGATTTAGCCCTGGCCTTTATTTCTGCCCGCGATCTTACAGCCACAAATGCCTGTAGACTAGCGTTAATTCCAGAAAGTGACGGTAGAGGGTATGATAAGTTAGACAAATCACCAGATCTCGCTAATGCTTATCCGAGCACCCACTTCTCACCCGATGGCAGAATATGTCGTAATAGAACACTTTGTTAAATGGCTTCCCCCTACGAAGTTGATGATGTATATGATTTTGACACGGGTAACAGACAAAATGTTCCATTTGCCTGTGCCAGCGGATATGCTGGGTAAGACACTTCAGCGTGATGGGGTTAATACAGGTGAAATGAAATATGTAAGTCAGTCTAGAGATTGATAACAGAAATAACACAAAAAATGGACATCAAAAAGTGATTTATCGTTGGTCGTTTTCTTACTTGTGGCTGGTTACATTTCAAATAGCGCTAATACCCTTGGGAAAGGTATGTACCTAACTCTTCTAAGTTCAGCTATGGATGGTTGGCAAAATTCCGTCTACGATAGACGATGGAGCAGTGTCAAATTTTTTTTTTCTTTAAACAACATAGCCTGGGCGGGTTCATATGGAGGATAAGCTGTTGCCCATGCAGCAAATCTCCCCTCTCCACACTGCCGCTGTGATCCAAAGGAAAGGTAAAGTACTAATGCAGTTTGGTAACGGTAGTATCGCAGGAGTTGATGGGTAGCACTGGATTTCAGCATCCCACCACCTTTAGGGACTCCAGCTCCTGATTTGTTTTCGGGGTTTACTTCCCTAGCCTTTCGTTTCTTACTTATATCATCTATCTATCTGTCTACATAATCCATTTTGTTAGGTCTTACGATATTCATCAAATTTAATGCCAATAAATATTTACTAGCAGGACCTGTCGATATAGCATAGTATGGTAATTTAATTATTACATTTATTTACTTGAGAGTTATTTCATAATACTTCAATATGTAAGGTTTGGCTGGTTGGGTTTTACGGCACGTCAACCCATTGGGTCATTTTATGCCGTATACGTTTTTTTGTTTTTTTTCTTTGTAAGGTACATCTTCCACATTGCAACCACTTATGCATATCATTCCAGATCTTGCTTCATTGGTAATTAGGTATAGTGATAGGAGTTTAGTTATTTTTGAAATGAAGTTTTCTGTTGAGGATTTGAACATCAAGAGGGTGTGTGGGTGATTTTTGTAGGTCTATGAACTTACATCCTTGATAAGAGGCCGGTTCTTTTCAAAAAGTTTAATATGCTCTTGGGATCTATTTTTCCAATAGTTTGTCCATGCTGTTAACATTGTAGAACTTCTTTGAGTGTGGGATAGGTGTGTGCATTCAATATATAAAAAGTATAATTATCTTGATTAACTCTCTCTCTCTCTCTCTCTCTCTCTCTCTCTCTCTCTCTCTCTCTCTCTCTCGCGTACTAACTCTCTCTACTTTCCACTACTCTCATTCTTTCCTTCTTTATTTCTCAAATTTTTTCGACTAAATCGAACTTAACGGACCTAAATTTTACCATCGTATGTCACCCCGCCGAAAGAAAAAAAGGACCAAAATATGTTGTATTGTCCTCGCCCGGAAAACGGAGCTTCCGGCAGAGGGACAAAGAGAAAGATAAAAATATATATTTAAAAAGAAAGAGAAAGCGGAAGAGAGGGTTTCCGGTCAAGGAAACAGGGAGAAGATAAAAAAAATATATAACAAATTCCGTTATCAGATCAAAAGATAAAGATGCGGAGGCGTATCTGTCAATATAAAGGCGAGAAGATTCGATCCGACACACAGAGACGCCAGCCAGCAGCCAAAAGGACACTTCACGTCTCCCGTCAGCAACCACCCCTCGGGCACTCATTGTAAGCCCCGTGCCTTTACCACCCACACACCGAAGAAAATAAAGAAGGGTCCTCTCTTGTACATACGTATCTGTTGTTTATTGAAGTCCAGTAGTCGGTAGTAGCTGAAGTGAGTAGTACAGTGAAAACCCCAGTACTAACGTACACGATTTAGAGTAGCGAAGAAGGCCGCTACGTAACAAATATAAGAACATTTACTTACCAATATATACGCATGCAAAACACAGACAATCGGAACATAAAAGAGATAAAGTTAGAACCTGCATATTCACAAGAAAGAAATCAAATTTAAAATCTTCAGCGTCAAGAACAAAATGTTAACACGCGCAACTCATGAAATTTATTTCGAGCGTGCGCTTGCCCCTGAGCTGTCCATCTTAATCTATTTAAAGCCCCAACATTGCGGGCTTTGCAATTTTGATATGTAAAGATACCCACAGGTTTAGAATTTAATTTCTATAACCTGGATCGTCTTAAAGCGATGAGGCAAGTCCCTCTGCACAACCGAACGCTTTTAGCGGTTTGTTTCAAAGGAATCGTTAGGGTACAACTCAGTGCAGATATAGAATGGCTGAACATATTCAATTCTTGAAGAATTCTGATAAATGCAAAAAAAATAGAGAAAATAAAATTCCAGTCTGGTTTGCAGATTGACTTTTAACATATACAATTTTGTGAGTCGATGAAAAGTTAATGTGACGAAGTAGGAATAGTAATTGGTTAGATATTTTTTCCTCGGACAGAGAAAAATTCACGATGAAATAATAAGAACACCTTAATGCCTGGAGAAAGCTAACAGAATGGAATACAAGAATGACTTGATACACTAAAAGACTACATAAAGAATGTACCTAGACACTAAATGACTACATAATAAACGTACGTATACATTAAAAGACAATATAACGAACGTACGTAGACACTAAATGACTACATAAAGTATTAGACGATTTCAACGGTTTCATTTTTAACCAGAAGGTGTTGAAAGATAACGATCGTACAATTAAGGAACACGAGTATTATTATTATTATTATTATTATTATTATTATTATTATTTACTCCTTTTGTGTTTTTCAAATCAGCGTTAGCTGGTGGTATTTCATTGGTGTCTGAGTAACAACAAGTCTCTTCAGGTCTCCAGGACTCTTCTGAGTATTCTGGCTGATTGTAGCAATGCTGTAGTCTAGATGGTCTTAATTCTTCCTCTGATTTCCAGATTTTCCAAGCTTTTTTCCAAGCTTTTTGGGGACCGTTCCAAGAGCACCAACTACAATTGGTATCACTTCCATAACTTTTTCAGTTCTCTGGCAAGGTCCAGGTATTTGTCCATTTTTTTTCTTTTTCGTTTTCCTTCAACTTCACCCTGTGATCTTCTGGAACTGCAAAATCTACCAGTTGACAATTCTTTCTTTTTAGTTAATCAACACTAGGTCTGGTCTTCTTGCTGGGATAAGGTGATCCGTTTTTATCTCAAAGTCCCAGAGAATTTTAATGCTTCTCAAGAACAGATTCTGGTTTATGCATATACCATTTTGTTGTATAGTCAAATTTTAATTTTTTGCATAATTCTCAGTGGATCACCTTTCCAACCCAGTTGTGTCTATCTTTGTATTCCCGCTGTGCTAGTTTGCTACATTCGCTGAGTACATGGTTTACAGCCTCATCTCTGTCACCGCACAGTCGACATTTACTATTTTGTTGGGTCTTATCAATTTTTGCTTTGATATAGTTATTATTGCTGAGTTGAACATTTTTTTTTTAGTCAGGAATATCGCTAAATCCGTATTTAGTCTATAAAATGGGTTCGTTATTTGGGTTGGCTGCGAGCCATGCCCCGGGGGGTACTGTGAGGGGGGGAAGAGGTTGCAACATAAAAGGTGGTGATCAATTATCGATTCAAGTGTGAAAGTGATTAAAACACTATTGTGAAAAAGCGGGAAAACGAAAACGTCTTGTATCAACGGATATTTCGGAAGGAGGAAGGACAGAGGAGGGGACCGAAGAGGATGCAAAAAGTGACGAGCGCCATTGTGAATAGGCGCGGGGGGGGGGACTGACAGAGAGCCTCAAGAATTAACGGTCGAGTCAAAATGGCCGACCCAAAAAGGAAAAAGAAAAAGGAAAAAGGAAAAAGGAAAAAAAAAAAGAAAAAGAAAAAGGGAAAAGAAAATAGAATGAAAGAATAAAAGAATGAAAGTGTAGAAGAATAAAAGAATTGGGAAGTTGAGCAAAAACAGAATTTCGGTTGAAGAGTTGAAGAGGGGAAATCAATTCGTTTTATTTTGAATCATTTGAATCATTATTCGTTTAAACTGTTCGGGACTTATGTTATTTCGCGCTAAGGAAGCGAATTACACAACACTCAATCATTAAGCGGATACCGAACACAGCTTATAAGTGTCTGATATATATATATATATATATATATATATATATATATATATATATATATATATATCTTATTATAATGGAGATTGTGTGTTTTTCTGTCTGTAACCGAAACTATATTACTATACAAGTCACAATTCCCTTTTGTTATTTACGTCAGTCTATGATTTTATTTATATTTAAACCTCAATTATCAATAAAACTGACTCACTTCCTTAATACTGTTGGCCGTATCTACATCCTAATAACATACAATTGTATTTTTATATCCAACAAATATCGGTTTACAGTTTGAACGGGAAGGCTATTTTGCATATTAATATTAAAAATTTGATTTTAATAAATAAATGCTTAGTATTATTGATTTCTAATTGTTTGGTTTTATTTTAATGAACATGAGTAAAAATCTCGGAGATAAATCTTAGAATAGATTCATTAACAAGAGGAAATAATTGCCCTTTTATTATTTACTTCCTATTTTAACTTAATAGGAAAATTTAGCAATAAAAGAAAAACTTTCAGTTTTTCTATTTTTTATTATACCTTCCTCTGATTCAAATTGTTTTATCTGCATTCTTATTTAGTTTCATTAGCCTTTCTAATTTAATATAATATTTACTAAATTAAAACTCAAATACTTGCACCCAGAGGGTGCATATATTTGCTAGTATATATAAAGATAAATCTAAGATCTTAGATAAATCTACTATAAGTTTCAGCTTAGCGAAGAGCATTAAGCGAAACTAATAGTAGGCTCGTCTAACTCATTAGATTTATCTTTATTATTAGCTCTACTTAGATATCGAGCACTTTTTACTCATTAGCTTTCTCCTAGCGGTTATATGAATATATATATCTTATATATATATATATATACATATAAATTGTTTTTTCTTTTGGCCAAATACTGTATTGTTGGTACGACTATCTTGGTCTTTTCTTTTTTTTCTCCCGGTTGATGTTTGGTAGTATATTTTTATAATCAAACTATTTGCTGTTTTTTTTCTCACCGCAAGGATTTACCAACACGCTTGGTATATTAAATTATATATATATATATATATATATATATATATATATATATATATATATGAATAGGAAAAAAAAAGAAGATGTTATTAGTTTGCAGACAGATCTGTTTCGACCTTATAAAGCGATCTTTTTCAAAGCAACTATAATCATCAGGAAAGACGGAATAAATAAACCGTTAATCACGAGGTACAAACAAACGCTCTTGTTCAGGGCCGGAATTTTAAAAAAGTTTTTGAAAATGCGTATTTTGTGTTAAGAATGAAATGAATTTTATTTTAAAAATCAGAAGCATTGTTATCATTATTATCTGATTTATAAAAATAAAATGTATTATATTTTTAACATTTGTGCTAAGAATAAAATAAATACGCATTTTCAAAAAAAAATTAAAATTCCGGCCCTGAACGAAAGCGTTTGTTTGTACCTAGCGATTAACGGTTTTTTTTTATACCGTCTTTCCTCATAAATATAGTTACTTTGAAAAAGACCGCCTTATTAAAAGGTCGAAACAGATCTGTCAGCAAACTAATAACATCTTTTGTTTTTCTAAAAAAATTCTATTCATACTGTCGGATTCACTTCCATTCATTTCATATATATATATATATATATATATATATATATATATATATGAGTTAAGAGTAAGGAAATGAATCCGACAGCATATTTATAGATAAAAGGGCATGAAAAACACACTCTGTTGTTAAAATGAATATATTTTTATATCCTTTTTCATAGCTAATATTGACCAACATTTCGATTTATAAAAAATCATCATCAGAGCATAATGATAATTGGATCCATTTTTAGATGTAAATGTTTTTAATCCGGACTCATCGAGAGAGAAGCAGAAAATAATTTAAATTCAAACCGGAAACATTGTTTTTCCCAAAAGCGTGTAAGCCATGCGATCGCTTCGTCTTTGTTCATTCGCTGCGTGTTTCGCTGAAGAAACACGATGTAGCGAAATGTTTGTTTGATTTGTTGCATACAAATACAAATTTTGTTCTAATTAATAATGTCTATCAATAATGGGTGTCCATTAATAATTGGGTGTATTTCTGTCTGTAACCAGAACTATGTCCCAGCTTACGTCACAATATTCTCAAGGATTGTGTAAGTATATGAAGGAGTATTTAATATATAGTCCAAATCGATAATACATAAAATAAATACAATCCTGTGTTATATACACTCAAAATTGTTTTTTACTCTGACTTTTTTTTCAGTAATTAGAATTTAACGAAAAAGTTTACGAATAAATAAATATATATGATTTTATGGAACATAAGTAAGTAAAGTCGTCGGGGTGGTCTAAAGTCTGTATCAGCCCATCAGCGAGGGAGTCTATCCCCTTTTTACTTGCGCTAGACCAAGGAGATTGTTTTTTGCGTCTGAGGTGGAGTGTCACACCTACCATCAGCTCCTTACCTTACAGCACAGATCTCTGTGCTACTCATAACGCTGAGTTGGCGAGGGCCGGTTTCGAACTAGGAACCTTATGGTTTCTAGCCGAACGCTCTACCGACTGAGCTAACGCGGCCCTTGCTAAAATATTCAAAAAAATTATTTGATCAATAAATAGAGAACCGCATCATTTGATTTGATGTGGGGGGGACAGAACTAAATTTCCATTTCAAATGGTTTTATTTATTTATTTATTTTACTCCTTTAAATAAACTAGCAAAATAAAAAGACACCCACCGGGCGATGTAAAAATATTTTTTGGATAGACATTGCCTGAGGGGATGGAGCTGAAAATTCAATGTCATAGAGTGTGTACCATAAATATGTAAAATCGTCAAATTTATTTAAGGAGTAAAAAAGAAAGAAAGAAAGAAAGAAAGACAATTTGAAATGGAAACAGTTCCGATAACTTTAAATATTATATTAGAAATAAAACAATCTATATATGAATATATAACGCCGGGCATCTATTTATTGAAACAATGAGGATTGTCTAACGTAGCATGCTCACATTTTGAGTATATTATTCTATGTTATGACGTTGGATTATGTGTTGGGTAATGTGACGTAAGCAGTGACGCAGTTTTTGTTACAGACAAAAACCGGAAGCGAATCTCCATTATTAATAGATTTGATGATTTTACTTACTTATGATACAAACTCTCTGACATTGAATTGTTAATTCCTAACTCTCCGCCAGACAATAAATTTTAAAAATTAATTTTTACAACATCCGTAGGGTGTTTTTTTTTTTTTGCTAGTATGTATT
>CM042170.1:70843028-70848028 GCA_023376005.1 Doryteuthis pealeii | reverse complement strand
TACAATTAATATAGAAAAACAGTAAAACTAATATGAATTTGTTTGGTTTTGTGGGCTTATGTGTGTGTGTGTGTGTGTTGTGTGTGTGTGTGTGTGAGTGTGTGTGTGTGTGTGTGTGTTCGGATAGATAGATAGATAGATAGATAGATAGATAGTGAGAGAGGAGGAGAATGAAAGATTGACAAATAGCGCTTTCCATATATATATATATTATATATATATATATATTATATATATTAAATATATATATATATATAATATATATATAATATATTATATATATATATGTATATATATATATTATATATATATGATATATGAGAAGAAAATATTTTAAAAATGTAACAAACACAGGATCTTATGATTAGGGTAAACAATTTTATGTGTCAATACTTAAGCATTTCGGTATATTGTACCATCTTCAGGACACTGTTAAGTAATGTTTATGTGAGGGACAAAATGAAAGATGTTAAGTGTATAGTGAATGCGTGAATATGATGTTATTAACCGTTAATTTTTATATGCGCGTTTGTTTACGAAAGCTGATGACGTGATCAATGACGTAAACAAACGCGCATATAAAAATTAATGGTTAATAACATCATATTACAGCTCCTTACTTTACTGCAGAGATCGCTTTGATACTCATACACTGAGTTGGCGAGGGCCGGTATAGAACTAGGAACCGCGTCGATTCTAGATATAAGCAGGTATAATTGTATATAATATATATATATATATATATATATATATATATATATATATATATAAAACCGAAGTATTTTAATGAGGAAAATTTATATATATATATATATATATATATATATATATATATAATTTATATACCGAAGTATTTTAATAAGGAAATTTGAAAATTAAATTAATTTAATTTCATGAGAAAATTAAAAATTAAGGAAAATTTTTTAAAAAAAGCCAAACAAGGAGATTCTTTTTACCTCTGAGGTGGAGCACCACACTTACCACCAGCTCCTTCCTTTACCGCAGAGATCTCTTTGATACCCATACACTGAGTTGACGAGGGCCAGTATAGAACTAGGAACCTCGTCGATTCTAGATATAAGCAGGTATAATTGTGTGTATAAAATATAATATATATATATATATATATATATCTTTTATAATGGAGATTGTGTGTTGTTCTGTCTGTAACCGAAACTATATTCCTACTCAAGTCACAATTCTCTTAGTTATTGACATCACATTCTGTATGATTTTATTTTTATCCAAACCTCAATTATTAATAAAATTGATTTACATTATTAATACTGTTGATCATATCTACATACTAATAACATGCAATTGTATTTATATATACAACAACATAGCGTTTACAGTGTGAACGGGAAGGCTAATTTGGCATATTAATATTAAAAAATCGAATTTAATAAAATATGTGCTTAGTTTTGATTTCTAACTGTTTGCGTTTTATTTAATGAATATAAGCCAAAAATCTCTTCAATGAATCTTAATAAAAATCCATTAAAAATAAAATAATGTCATTTATTCTTTACTTCCTCTTATAACTAAATACTTAAATTAGAAAATTAACAATGAAAGACGAGAGTGATGAAAGAGTAAGTTTCAGTTGTTCCATTTTTTATTATACTCCCTCTGTTTCAAATCTTTTATTATACTCCCTCTGTTTCAATCTTTTTATCTGTATTCTTATTTAGTTTCATTAGCCTTTCTAATTTAATACAATATTTTATTACATTAAAACTTAAATACTTGCACCCGGTGGGTGCATATATTTGCTAGTATATATAACCGAAGTATTTTAATGAGGAAATTATATATATATATATATATATATATATATAATATATATATATATATATATATATATTATATAATATACCGAAGTATTTTAATAAGGAAAATTGAAAATAAATTAATTTAATTTCATGAGGAAAATTAAAAATTAAGGAAAATTTAATTAAAAAAAGCCAAACAAGGAGATTCTTTTTACCTCTGAGGTGGAGCACCACACCTACCATCAGCTCCTTCCTTTACCGCAGAGATCTCTTTGATACCCATACACTGAGTTGACGAGGGCCGGTATAGAACTAGGAACCTCGTCGTTTCTTGATATATGCACGTATAATTGTATATATATATATATATATATATTATATATATATATATATATAACCGAAGTATTTTAATAAGGAAAATTTTTAAAAAAAGAAAAAAGCCAAACAAGATATTTGAATTGAATCAGCCGTCGGCATTGAAATCACATTGACACTTTCAGGTCAGTAGAGAATGTTAGAAACCATTAGTTTTCAAGATAATTTCCTATTTGTAATTATACTTAACCCCAGCAGCATTATCTGCCAACCTTCACCAATACACACGCACCCAACCCCACCTCACACCCAACCACCCCCAGTTTTCGCATTCATGTTCCTTTTGTTTGCCCCCCCCCTCACTGTTCGTCCAAAACCGTCTTTGTTTCTCCCAATACGGTTTATCGCAATTATTAACTACTGAGCTTTTACTCTGTCCATCTTGTCGCACATGTCGGGCTATTTTTTTATTTTTTTGCTGCTGCTGCTGCTGCTGCTGCTGCTGCTGCTGCTGCTGCTGCTGGTTCCATTTTTTGCAGGGGTGGGGGAGAATGAAAGGTGTTTTTGTTCTTGATTTCTATGTTTTTATTTTATGTTTTTGTTTTGTTTGGTTTTGTTCTTGTTTCTTTTTTCTAATGGTAATTGAAAATTTAACTTTATTTCATTCCATTCATTTTTTTATCTTTTTTTTTATTTTTTCGTACTTATTATCCATCTGGTTTAAATTTTTCTTAACCCACTGTTTCACTTTTTTATATTACTTATATTAATACACACACACACACACACACATACACACACACACACACACACACACACACGTAAATATATGTATATATATTATATATATATATATATATATATATATCTTATTGTTTTCTTTTGTTCTGTTTCCTTACGTTTGGCTATTAACACGATATCAGCTGGGGGCAGACTAGTTTAGATAGATAGATAGATTGATTGATGTCTTGTTATATTGATAAATAGATAGATAAGAACATATTGATATTGTTAGAAACATATTGAGAAAGATGGATTGATAGGAGTAGACTTAAATAGAATGATAGATTGATTGATAGAAAGAAAAGAAAGAACGAAAGAAAGAAAGAATATATATATATATATATATATATATATAATATATATATATATATATAGAGAGAGAGAGAGAGAGAGATAGATAGATAGATAGATAGATAGATAGATATGAACAGACTGAGATTAGATAGATAGATAGATAGATAGATAGATACAGACTTAATATATATATATATATATATAATATATATATATATATATATATATATATATATAGAGGAGAGAGAGAGAGAGAGAGAGAGAGAGAGAAAAATAGATAGATAGATAGATAGATAGATAGAAAATAGATATGAACAGACTGATATAATAGATAGATAGATAGAAAAATAGATATGAACAGACTGATATAGATAGATAGATAGATAGATAGATAGAAAAATAGATATGAACAGACTGAGATAGATAGATAGATATATAGATAGATAGATATGAACAGACTGATTATAGATAGATAGATAGATATGAACAGACTGATATAGATAGATAGATAGATAGATAGATAGATAGATAGATATGAACAGACTGAGAAGATAGATAGATAGATAGATAGATAGATAGATAGATATGAACAGACTGATATAGATAGATAGATAGATAGATAGATAGATAGATAGATATGAACAGACTGATATAGATAGATAGATAGATAGAAAAATAGATATGAACAGACTGATATATATATATATATATATATATATATATTATATATATTATATATAGATAGATAGAAAAATAGATATGAACATAGATAGATAGATAGATAGATATATAGATAGATAGATATGGACAGACTGAGATAGATAGTAAGATAGTAAGATAGCTAGCTAGATAGATAGATAGATAAATAGACTGATACTATTAGGAACATACTGAAATAGATAGATGGATAGGAGCAGCCCAAACTAGATAGGAACATACAAAAATAAATATAAGCCTACGGAGACATAGATATGTAATAACTATATAAAAATTTAAAAATGTTTGGTAAAATTCTTCATGGCCACATGCCTCCTATCACACAAACCCTCCAAATAAGAAAAACAAGACATACTGGACATTTTTGGATAAGCAAGGACGAACTCATAAATGACGTTCTCCGGTGGATACCTACATATGTGACACACCAATGTAGTCTGACCAGCGAGAACTTATATCAATCAGCTCTGTACGAATTCTGGATGCCGTGCGGAGGACGTTCCGATAGTATGCTTGGGGAAAGAGAGACTCATTGATATCAATGCTGTCAGTTCAAATTGATAAGGAAATGTCATACGTCTTATTTTGATTGAACGATACGGATTTTGTGAAGGTTTTTTTTTTTTTTTACAGTTAACGCTATTTCTGAATTGATGGAGGTTGGTTGGCTGGTTGGTTGGTTGGTTGGTTGGCTGGTTGGTTGGTTAGAATTGACGGCATGCCAAATGTTTCATAGTGCCGTCTTCACTGGAACTAAATAATTATAATGTTGCATACCTCTTTCTTTAATTCTATTTCTTGGCCGTCTTTAGTATTCTGATCGTCTTTGGTATTTCTTCTAACATCTTAGAAGATCTTGCGTCTGGAGTTGACTTGGGGATTTCGGTCTGGTTTTCTGTTACTATGTTCTTGCTGGCTGGTCGTCATTTCTTAGTCTTGTTACCAAGACGTTCATTAACCACAAGAACATATTAATTATCCAAACTTTTATTTCCTTAACTATACATAATCCTCTAACTAACATAGCGCGCGTGAGGTCCAGTTTAGGCAGAGCATAAAATGGTCGACCATTTTATGGGTTATTTTATGCCGAATACGTAATGTTGATTTCTCCTT
>CM042170.1:70823028-70835528 GCA_023376005.1 Doryteuthis pealeii | reverse complement strand
GACATAGGATTAAATCACTGGACCTCTAACAATACGCAGGATAGGACTTATACGCAGGATAGGGCTTATTCGCTTACCAAAGGATTCCATAACTCAGGACTTACTTACTTTAAGCCCATTTCAACTGACCAAGGATGGCATTTAAAAACTTAAGATGTGGTCCGGGTATGGAGACTTGGTTCTTTTTAGACTTTCTATGTATTGGACGTTCTTCATATACCGAGTCTTATTGAGAAGGGATAGCAGTGAGTGTATTCTGGGTCCCGTCGACAGCGAGGGCTAGCAGTAAAGTTATTCGTAAAATTTCCATAAATCATATACAGCCACAATATTTTTCTCTTGCTGCTGCTGCTGCTGCTGCTGCATTTCATTTCTTATTCAGTGACGATTATATTTCCTGGTTTCAGGAAAACTCCAATCGAATATTAATGAATCACGTGATGAGGCTAATTATTTCAGACACTTCAATTTTGCCTTAAGCAAAATAATAAAAGCTCCCTTAAAACTCAGAATCTTATGTGAGCCACCACCTGGGTCAGCCTTAACCCTTTCAAAATGTTTCTTATTCTTTCTCTTGCTCTTGTTGTAGTTGTTGTTGTTTTTTGTCTTCTTCTTCTTCTTCTTCTTCTTCTTCTTCTTCTTCTTCTTCTTCTTCTTCTCATCCTTTTTGTTCTTTTCATTCTTCTTCTTCTTCTTGTTCCTCTTCTTATTGTTATTTAGTAGTTTTTCACATCAGCGTTAGCTGGTGGTATTTCCCTTGAGTCTGAGTGACAACAAGTCTCCCAGGTCTCCAAGACTCTTCTGAGTATTCTGGCAAATAGCAGCAGTGCAGTATTCTGATTGGTCTCAATTCTTCCTCTGATTTCCAGATTTTCCAATCTTTTTTCGAAGCTTTTGTGAACGTTCCAAGTGCACAAATTACAATTGGAATCACTTTGACTTTCATATTCCATAGCTTTTTCAATTCTCTGGCAAGGTCCAGGTATTTGTCCATCTTTTCGTTTTCCTTCATCTTCAACCTGTGATCTGCTGGAGCTGCAAAATCCATCAGTTCACAAGTTCTGTAATATCATAGGATTTTGATGGTTTGGTTTGGTTTGTTTTGTTTTACGGCATATCAACCTCAGTGGGTCATTTAATGCCGATAAAGTTTTGAAATAAATCAATTCTTACTGGATAATACAATTTTTTTATAAATACATTTTTCTATTTAACCCATAGATGGGACCCTAACAGGTACTACCACTCCGGGTCAGAGTGGACCAGGGAGCAATGGTATTGAAGGGGTGCTCCACATTCCCCAAACCTCCAAAACTGGAACCTCACCATCAGACAGAGTTTAGCGTCATTCCCAGGACATGTAGACCCTCAGTCACCGCCTTCTAGCACCCATATGATAAAAAGGGGTTGGGGCTTGCCATAAGGACAATAGGGTTGGGAAAATCATATAGGTGCTAGGGCTTAACGTGACCAGCCGATTGATTGGAGGGGGCCTCTCCGACCGCCCGTCTAGCCCAAGATAGGGCCAAAGTGGAGTATTGCATGTCATGAACTGCTCATCCACCTGGACTCTATCCTTAAGCATCACGGGTCGCCACCCACGGCCAACAGGTGGCCCCATTGGTGGAGTCTTACCCCTCTGCAGAGCTGCAGTCGGTGCATTCTAACACCCCAGCCGACAAGGCCGTAGGATTTTGAGTATGATTTGCATGTTTTACCTATTATTTTTCTTCTCTTTTCTGTTTTGTAGTTTTTTTTTTTCTGTTTGTTCATATTTTGCAACTGATATTATTGGCTGTGGTAATTAATCTTTACTTACTCTTTTCAAATCAATTTGCATATTTATTCAGATTTAATTATTGGCTGTTGTAATTAATCACCCTTGCGCATTTTTGTGTATTATTCGAGTCCTTGGATTGTGGTATCTACACAATCATTATTATTTCACTCCTTGTGAGTTTTTCACACGAACGTTAGACTGTAATTTTAATGGAGTCTGAGTGACAGCAAGTCTGCTCAGGTGTCTTGGATTCTTCTGTTTATTATTCGAGCCGATTTTGACAGTGCTGTGGTCTATATTGTTGATGTTGGTTGCAATATCTAATTAAAAATTTAAAATCAATTTGCATTTTTATTCAGATTTAATGTCTACTCATATCAAATTATTATCTGTTGTAATTAATCGTCCTTGCTTATTTTTGTGTATTCTTCGAGTCCTTGCATTGTGGTATCTACGCAATCATTATTATTTCACTCCTTGTGAGTTTTTCACACGTAGGTTAGATGTTTCACTCAAATATGATGAAAAGATGAAAACAAGGAAAGAAGGAAAAAAAGAGTGAGAGATAGTTAAATCAAGTTTATTATACTTTTTACATATTAAGGTAATTGCAATAGCTCTTTAGTGAATATATAAAACGTTTTAATAATTAAATTATCATGCTGGTATATCCTGAGTGACGGCAAGTCTGCTCAGATGTTCTGGATTATTCTAGTTCTTATTCTAACCGATTTTGACAGTGCTGTGGTCTATATTGGTAATAATATAATAAATAATCATTTCTTGCTCTTTTTGTGTATTCTCCGAGACCTTGGATTGTCGCATCTAAGCAAATTATTATTTAACTCCTTGTGAGTTTTTTCACACGAAGGTTAGACAATGGACTTTCACTGGATTCTGGGTGACAGCAAGTCTGCTCTGGTGTCCTGTATTCTTCTGGTTATTATTCTAACCGATTTTGACAGTGCTGTGGTCTGTATTGGTGATAATATAATAAATATTTCTTGCTCTTTTTGTGTATTTTCCGAGTCCTGGATTTTCGCATCTAAGCAAATTTATTATTTTCACTCCTTGTGATTGGTTTGTTTTTTTTTACGGCATATCAACCTCAGTGGGTCATTTAATGTCGATAAAGTTTTGAAATAAATCAATTCTTAATGGATAATACAATTTTTTTTATAAATACATTTTTCTATTTAACCCTAGATGGGACCCTGACAGGTACTACCACTCCGGGGCAGAGTGGACCGGGAGCAATGTGATTGAAGGGGTGCTCCACATTCCCCAAACCTGGAACCTCACCATCAGATAGAGTTTAACGTCATTCCCAGGACATGTAGACCCTTAGTCACCGCCTTCTAGCACCCATATGATAAAAAAGGGTTGGGGCTTGCATAAGGCAATAGGGTTGGGAAAATCATATAGTACTAGGGCTTGATGTGACCAGCCGATTGATCGGAGGGGGCCTCTCCGACCGCTCGTCTAGCCCAAGATAGGGTCAAAGTGGAGTATTGCATGTCATGAACTGCTCATCCACCTGGACTCTATCCTTAAGCATCACGGGTCGCCACCTACGGCCAACTGGTGGCCCCATTGGGGGAGACTTACCCCTTTGCAGAGGTGCAGTCGGTGCATTTTAACGCCCCAGCCGACAGGGCGGTCACTCCTTGTGAGTTGTTTTTTTTTTTTTTCACACAAAGGTTAGACAATGGACTTTCACTGGATTCTTCTGATTTTTATTCTAACCGGTTTTGACAGTGCTATGGTCTGTATTGGTGATTATATAATAAATATTTCTTGTTCTTTTTGTGTATTTTCCGAGTCCTTGGATTGTCGCACCTAAGCAAATTATTATTTCACTCCTTCTGAGTTTCTTTCACACAAAGGTTAGACAATGGACTTTCACTGGATTCTTCTGATTTTTATTCTAGCCGATTTTTGACAGTGCTGAGGTCTGTATTGGCGATGATTGCCTAATTTAAAAATTCCAAATCAGATTGCATTTTTATTCAGATTTAATGTCTACTCTGATCCAATTTGTGTTCAAAGTTTTCTTTTAGTTTTTGTACTTTCTCTTAATTTCATCTGTTTCTTGATTTCTGCACCATTTTTCCATTATTTCTGCAACCCGATAAAATCACGTTCATTTGGCGAGTATTAAACATACCATCGCATCGAATTACTTGCAGTTGAATTAATTATTTCATTGTGAAATAATGTGCATTAGGCAGATTTTACCTTTGGCTAAAAACAACAACAACAACAACAACAAATAAAAATTTGACGCGTGGAGGAGGAGGAGGGGGAGGTGGGGGAGGTGGGGGAGTGGTGCGCGATGATGAGCCGTAAAATACCCTCTTCATGATCTAATTTGAATCAGAAGGTATTTTTAAGAGAAATAGAAGCCAATATCATTTTCTGGCTCGAACACATGTATCAAGTCCAATTACGTCAGAGCAAAAATAGACACAACCCAGGGGGAAAACATTCAAATTGCGACTTTATGGATAAAAGCAAAATGTTGGGCGATCAGAGGGTTGGGCGTTGGGCGGTTGTGTGTGTGTGGGGGGGAGGGTTATACGGCATGTCAAATCCTGTTGAGTCACTCGGTGCCGAAGTCATTCTTTTTTGTAATAAGGGTTCAAAGGATAATAATAATAATAATATAATAATAATAATAATAATAATAATATAATAATAATAATAATAATAATGATAATAATAATAATAATACACGACTGGGTTGGGAAGGTGATCCACTGGAAATTATGCAAAATATTAAATTTTACCATACAACAAAATGGTATATGCATAAACCAGAATCTGTTCTTGAGAACGAAACGCATAAAATTTTCTGGGACTCAAGAAGACCAGACCTAGTGTTTATTAACAAAAAAGAAAGAACTTGTCAACTGGTGGATTTTGCAGTGCCAGCGGATCACAGGGTGAACCTAAAGGAAAATGAAAAAATTGACAAATATCTGGACCTTGCCAGAGAACTGAAAAAGTTATGGAAGATGAAAGTGAAAGTGATACCAATTGTAGTTGGTGCACTTGTAACAGTCCCAAAAGGATTAGAAAAGGGTTTGGAAAGTTTGGCAATCAGAGGAAGGATTGAAACCATTCAGAACACTGCACTGCTGCAATCTGCCAGAATACTCAGAAGAGTCCTGGAGACCTTGGGAGACTTGCTGTCACTCAGACTCCAGCGAAAGACCATCAGCTAATGATGATGTGAAAACTCAAAAGGAGTAAATAATAATGATAACAAATGTGGTTGAGAATAAAGAAAAATGTGGATATAACAACACAAACAACTAAATTCAATTGATATTTCCTCTCATCTTTGGTTGAAGTTTTTTCAAAATTTATATAAAATGTATAACATTTTGAAAAATATTCATTCCAATAATAAGGCGAAATATCAATTGAATTTAGTTGTTTGTGTTGTTATATCCAGTTTCCTCTATTCTCAACCAAATTTTCTAGGATTTATTCAATCCTTCACTCATATATATATATATATATATATATATATATATATATATTGGGAGAATATGTGCTTAATTGAAGTCGTACCTAATTTTGAAAGTTAATTAATAAATAATTAATTAATTAGTCGGGCATACCTATTCAAAGATAAGGCTAAACAAATCGAGAAAAATCAATCTCTGTATGTACATTTCGGCCTATTAGGCCCCATCAGCAGAGCTATAGATAGGAAGACCGCCTTGTGCGTGATTCGAACCATGACTGTCAAGCTGACAGGCGAGGACCGTGACCCCTACATCAACTGGACCTTCTTAGATTTTTGGTTTTTGTTTAGAAGTAGGTATTTATTCCTCTTATAGTGACGTTTTTGCACGACAGTATGAGAAGTAAATACACAAACGATGTGTTTTGATATGGCCTTTTTTAGCCGACAATTTTTGGAGAATATGTGCTTAATTGAAGTCGTACCTAATTTTGAAAGTTAATTAATTAATAAAAATTTCGGCTAACAAAAGCCATATCAAAACACATCGTTTGTGTATTTCCTTCTCATATATATATATATATATATTATAATATATATATATATGGAGAATATGTGCTTAATTGAGTCGTACCTAATTTTGAAAATTAATTAATTAATAATGAATTAGGCGCCTAATTCATTATTAATTAATTAATTTTTCAAAATTAGGTACGACTCCAATTAAGCACATATTCTCCCAAAAATTGTCGGCTAAAAAAAGCCATTCCAACATACCGTGTTTACAACATATATATATATATATATATATATATATATATATTATATATACTGTAGTGACGATTAAAATACACGAATTAAATAAAGATAAAACCTTAAATACTTCGGACATTTTGCACTAAAACGTGTAAAAGTGCTGAGTCAAAAGAGATTTAATACGAATGGTTTTAAAACAGACCGACTCGAGTTTCTCGCAGGGTATGTTTTGCCCTCTATCGTGCCACAATATAAACGTGGGTTGTACCTATTTTCGGTGTGGCGAATACATTTGACCATCTATTGTTTCGAAGTGTCGTTTCGCCATTTTGAATATATATGTCGATTACGTAATAGAATCATTTGATTTGATATTTTCTTCATTTTTGTGATATCACCAATACGTTATTAGTCATGGAATATAATACACTGAGTTGATTTAATTCTGACTTTTGTGATTTCGATGGGGTGAAGATGTATGTTGGTCACATAGTACCTTCTTTCTCTCCCCCTTTTCCCTCTTTCTTTATTTCCTTCCTTCCTTCTTTCTTTCTTTCTTTCTATCTATATATCTATCTATCTATCTATTTATCGATCTATCCAGGTATCTTACACTCTAATATATATAAACAGTTTCAAATTTGCCTGTATCTGCATTCTCTGCCAGGTTTTTTGATCAGTTTACTCCTACTTTTTTTAGTCTGGTACGTGTGTTTATGTTTATTCTCTCTCTCTCTCTCTCTCTCTCTCTCTCTCTCTCTCTCTATATATATATATATATATATATATATATATATATGCCAACTCCCATGGTAGAGCACTGTGGAAGGGACACTAATTGGAATTTCACCGTTTAGCGTAAGCCGTTACTCGCCTATCGCTGTTTACAAATTAGAGTTCTCTGGTGATTGTAAAAAATATACCTCCATAAGTATGTATCAATTAGTTGTTCAGCTCAGACTGGCAGTCGCTAATGGCCACAAGGGTAAGGAACTGGGCAGACGAAAATTCTGTCGGGTTTCGATCTCAGCTAAAGGTAGCTGTTAAAAAGTCGAGCCGCACTGATGAGAAGTAAGCTTCGAAACACGTGTCTGTGGGTGACATATATATATATATATATATATATATATTGAGCTGGTATAATAATGTTTAACGTTAGTATCTGTGTACTGGTCGTTGATTTAAGTGTATAAATATATACACACAGACAGACACACATACACACACACACACACACACATATATATATATATATATATATATATATATATATATATATATATATATACTTTTTAAAGAATTGTATGTAGTCGCAATCGAACGTGAGAACAGAGAGACAGTGACAGAGAGAGAGAGAGAGAGAGAGAGAGAGAGAGAGAGAGAGAGAGAGAGAGAGAGAGAGGGGGGGGTGCAGTTTTTCAGAAAGAAATAATTGATTTTTTTTAAATAAAGAACGAACTGCGTCGAGTTTATTATCTTCCTCCATTGGTTTCTTCTCTTTAGCCCAACGTGTTTATGGTTTTAATTGAAAATATAATTGCATATGACAATCAAAACACCCAAAAATAAATACATGCATCTAAACGTAGAAGAAATCGAACTATATCATCCGGCGGGCAATCACCCCTTACACACACGCTACCCCTACTCCTCTAGCTCTGCTCCCCTCCTCCTCCCCATACATATTCCACACAAGGAGATGTTTGCTTGTGTAAACATAACATTGTTATAGAATAATAACAAAGATGTTCAATGCTCACAAAAGAACAGACACCATGAAAAGAATAGGTATTGTTTTAAAACTTTTTATCATACATGTGCTAGAAGGCAGTGGTTGAGGGTCTTATTTTCCTGGGTAGGACTAAATTCTATCTGATGGTGAAGTTACCATTCTGTGAGGACTGTCAGAGAGACCACATCCGTCTGGTCACGTCAAGACTTAACACTTATTGCTCTTATAGCAAATACCAAAATATTTTATCTATATGGATATACCACAGTAGGATATTTTAATTATTACAGCATTTTATATTTTTACTTAAGAGCTATTGCTAAATATTTCAATATAATAAAAAAAAGTATAATAATTTTAATTTAACTCTTTATCACACTTTCTTAAATGTTTTTTTTAAAGTATTTTAGATTCAACTTAGGGGCCTATGGATATACCACAGTAAGATAATCTAATTATTACAGCCTTTTATATTTTTACTTAAGAGCTATTGCTAAATATTTCAATATAATAAAAAAAGGTATAATAATTTTAATTTAACTCTTCATCACACTTTCTTAAATGTTTTTTTTTTAAGTATTTTAGATTCAACTTAGGGACCTATGGATATACCACAGTAAGATAATCTAATTATTACAGCATTTTATATTTTTACTTAAGAGCTATTGCTAAATATTTCAATATAATAAAAAAGGTATAATAATTTTAATTTAACTCTTCATCACACTTTCTTAAATGTTTTTTTTTTAAGTATTTTAGATTCAACTTAGGACCTATGGATATACCACAGTAAGATAATCTAATTATTACAGCATTTTATATTTTTACTTAAGAGCTATTGCTAAATATTTCAATATAATAAAAAAAAGTATAATAATTTTAATTTAACTCTTTATCACACTTTCTTAAATGTTTTTTTTAAAGTATTTTAGATTCAACTTAGGGACCTATGGATATACCACAGTAAGATAATTTAATTATTACAGCATTTTATATTTTTACTTAAGAGCTATTGCTAAATATTTCAATATGATTAAAAAAAGTATAATAATTTTAATTTAACTCTCTATCACACTTTCTTAAATGTTTTTTTAAGTATTTTATATTCAATCAGAGAGGCGTTAAAATATCTACATTAATTTGCGGAAAATATCTAAGTTGAGCCTGGAATTCACCTGAAGCTGGTTCGCTGAAACATAACATTCGAACTTCACTTCATACGCAGTATATATATTTACCAAACCCCTCCGCACGAGCAGGATGTGACACAAGGTCAATTTCTTAGGCGGAGTCCAACAGGTTTAAATTCAGAGTTTTCCTTCGCCTAGACTGGTTACCTAGCCAATGTTAAAGAACCCAGTCTGCCCTACTATTTATCCATAGCTGGATGGAGAGTAGTATTCATACCTTTCCCAAGGGTATTAGCGCTAAGGGAAATGCAATTACCTCTTCCAGGATTTTATCATATATGCTAGAAGGTGATGGCTGAGGGTCTAATTGTCTGGGTATGATGTTAAAATCTATCTGATGGTGAAGTTCCAATTCTGGAGCTATGGAGAATGTGGAGTACCCCTTCACTGACATGGAGTGGTAGTATTATTTCCGTTGTCTTTTTCAAATCATCATTATCACTCCTTGTGAGTATAATACACGAACGTTAGCAGGTTTGGTTTCGTTTGTTTTGTTTTACGGCATATCAACCTCATTGGGTCATTTAATGCCAATCAACTTTTGAAATATAGTCATTTTTAATGGATACTCAATTCTCTTTTATAAATACATTTTTCTATTTAAACCATAGATGGGACCCTAACAGGTACTACCAATCCGGGTCTGAGTGGATCAGGGAGCAATGGTGATGAAGGGGAGCTCCACATTCCCCAAACCTCCAAAACAAGTTGACATGTTCTTTCTTTTTTGTTAATCAACACTA
The DNA here is from genome assembly GCA_023376005.1 of Doryteuthis pealeii. Taxonomy (NCBI): domain Eukaryota; kingdom Metazoa; phylum Mollusca; class Cephalopoda; order Myopsida; family Loliginidae; genus Doryteuthis; species Doryteuthis pealeii. The sequence continues at coordinate 70,825,852 of CM042170.1, read as the reverse complement.
GGTCTGGTCTTCTTGCTGGGATAAGGTGATCTGTTTTTATCTCAAAGTCCCAGAAAATTTTACGTTTCATTCTTAAGAACAGATTCTGGTTTATGCATATACCATTTTGTTGTATGGTCAAAATTTAATTTTTTTGCATAATTCCCAGTGGATCACCTTTCCAACCCAGTCGTGCCTAGTTTTGTATTCTCGTTGTGCTAGTTTGCTACATTCGCATAGTACATGGTTTACAGTCTCATCTCTGTCACTCTTCTGAGTATTCTGGCAGATTGCAGCAGTGCAGTGTTCTGAATGGTTTCAATCCTTCCTTTGATATCCAAACTTTCCAAACCCTTTTCTAATCCTTTTGGGACTGTTCCAAGTGCACCAACTACAATTGGTATAACTTTCACTTTCATATTCCATAATCTTTTCAGTTCTCTGACAAGGTCTAGATATGTGTCCATTTTTTCATTTTCCTTTAGCTTCACCCTGTGATCTGCTGGCACTGCAAAATCCACCAGTTGACAAGTTCTTTCTTTTTTGTTTATCAACACTAGGTCTGGTGTTCTTGCTGGGATAAGGTGATCCGTTTTTATTTCAGAGTCTCAGAGAATTTTATGCGTTTCGTTTTATGCATATACCATTTTGTTGTGTGGTCAAAATTTAATTTTTTGCATAATTCCCAGTGGATCACCTTCCCAACCCAGTCGTGTCTAGTTTTGTATTCTCGTTGTGCTAGTTTGCTACATTCGCAGAGTATATGGTTTACAGTCTCATCTCTATTACCACAAAGTCTACATTTACTATTTTGTTGCGTCTTATCAATTTTTGCTTTAATATAATTTGTTCTTAAGGCATTATTTTGTGCAGCAATTATTAGTGATTCAGTTTCTCTCTTGAGGTTTCCTCTTCTCAACCATGTCCAGGTCTTTTTATATGCAACCTCTCCGATTTGTCGTTTGAAGTGCCCATATAATAATAATAATAATAATAATAATAACAATAATAATAATAATAGAATAATGCGTAGAAACCACTATCCAACAACTTGAGGATTACACAAGAAAGAGCAAAGACAAACTACTTATGGCGGCCAACAATAGTAGAAGTGACAGATGGACAAACAGAAAAACAACAAAGCCTAGAAAACAAAAATGGGAAGAAAAACAATTATATGGACGCTTCAAACGACAAATCGAAGAGGTTGCATATGGAAAGACTTGGGCATGGTTAAGAAAAGGAAACCTCAAAAGAGAAACAGAATCATTAATAATTGCTGCACAAAATAATGCCATAAGGACAAACTATATAAAAGCGAAAATTGATAAGACCCAACAAAATAGTAAATGTAGACTTTGTGGTAATAGAGATGAGACTGTAAACCATATACTCTGCGAATGTAGCAAACTAGCACAACGAGAATACAAAACTAGACACGACTGGGTTGGAAGGTGATCCACTGGGAATTATGCAAAAAATTAAATTTTGACCACACAACAAAATGGTATATGCATAAAACGAAACGCATAAAATTCTCTGAGACTCTGAAATAAAAACGGATCACCTTATCCCAGCAAGAACACCAGACCTAGTGTTGATAAACAAAAAAGAAAGAACTTGTCAACTGGTGGATTTTGCAGTGCCAGCAGATCACAGGGTGAAGCTAAAGGAAAATGAAAAAATGGACACATATCTAGACCTTGTCAGAGAACTGAAAAGATTATGGAATATGAAAGTGAAAGTTATACCAATTGTAGTTGGTGCACTTGGAACAGTCCCAAAAGGATTAGAAAAGGGTTTGGAAAGTTTGGATATCAAAGGAAGGATTGAAACCATTCAGAACACTGCACTGCTGCAATCTGCCAGAATACTCAGAAGAGTCCTGGAGACCTGAGGAGACTTGCTGTTACTCAGACTCCAGTGAAAGACCATCAGCTAATGCTGATGTGAAAACTCAAAAGGATTAAATAATAATAATAATAATAATAATAATAATAATAATAATAATAATAATAATAATTATTATTTTATTATTATTATTATTATTATTATTATATTATTATCATTATTGATAATTATGAGGGTGTTGTTGTATTTGGTTACGAGTGATTATTGTTCTGTATTGTTCTTTATTGATTCATCTTAAAACTGATTTTCGTTTCGTTTTAGTCTCTTTTTATATTTTCCGGGCTTTTCTTTGCATTATGTTTCGTTTCGTTTTATTACGAAATCCGATTTTTTTTTAGTATTTCGCTTTTGTGTTTTCAACCAACGCCTGACAATTGAAATCCTGGGAAAAACTGAGATTAACCATCTGTGATTCAACCATTTTAATTCACTTTCCATTTTATTATTACACACAGACACACAAGTACACACACACATACACGTAAGCGCGCACATACACACGCCACGTAGTGATGAGAAAGAGAGAGAGAAAAGGAGAGAGAGAGATGGAAGTGAGAGGGAGAGGGGAAGAAAGAGAGAAAGAGACGAGAGAAAGAGAGGTAACAAGAGGGAGAGAGAGAGAGAGAGGAGAGAGAGAGAGAGAGAGAGAGAGAGAGTCAGTCTACAAATTAATTCAGTTTCCATGTTATTATTACAAACTCACATACATACACACGTACAAACTCGCACGCACACACACACTCGCATACCATGTGTTTTTGAGAGAGAGAGAGAGAGAAAGAGAGAGAGAGGGGGTTGTTAGTTTGGAGAGAGAGAAGCAACAGAGAGAGAGAGAGAGAGAGAGAGGTGGGGAGATTGTTAGTTTGGGAGAGAGAGAGAAGCAACGAGAGAGAGAGAGAGAGGGGGGAGAGGGGGAGAGGGGGGAGATTGTTAG
>CM042170.1:70815528-70820528 GCA_023376005.1 Doryteuthis pealeii | reverse complement strand
TGAGCTGTATTTACGACATAGAAAAAGAATGCATTTCTGAATACAAGTGTGTCAAAAAGTACAGATTTTAAAGCTGTATTTACCGACATAGAAATAAAAGAAATGAATTTCTGAATACAAGGTGTGTCAAAAAGTTACAGATTTTAAAACTGTATTACCGACATAGAAATAAAGAATGAATTTCTGAATACAATGTGTGTCAAAAAACTACAGATTTTAAGCTGTATTGACCAACATAAATAAAAATGAATTTCTGAATACAAGGTGTGTCAAAAACTACAGATTTAAAGCTGTATTTACCGACATAGAAATAAAGAATGAATTTCTGAATACAAGGTTGTCAAAAAGAACAGATTTTAAAGCTGTATTACCGACATAAAATATAAGATAGAAATTTCTGAAATACAAGGTGTTCAAAAGAAACAGCTGATTTTAAAGCTGTATACCACATGAAATAAAGAATGAATTTCTGAATACAAGGTGTGTCAAAAACTACAGATTTTAAAGCTGTATTTACCGACATAGAAATAAAAGAATGAATTTCTGAATACAAGGTGTGTCAAAAACTACAGATTTTAAAGCTTCATTACCCGACATAGAAATAAAGAATGAATTTCTGAATACAAGTGTGTCAAACTACAGGATTTTAAAGCTGTATTTACCGACATGAAATAAAAGAAAATTTTCTGATTACAAGGTGTGTCAAAAGAACTGAAATCTTTGGATACTTTGGACACACCTTATATAATAATTATTTTGTGTGTATTCATATTTTATCTTATTGCTGTTTTTTGGTCTGATATTAAATATTACTGACACCTTTAAATAGATGTGAATACAACAGTATTTGTAATGATGATCACGTGGTCAAATATGTAGTTACGGTTGATTCCCATCATGCAATGCGCGTGACAGGAAATTACATCACAGCGGGCTGTGATTACCAACAGTATTTGTTCAAATCGAATAATTTTGATACTATATTAGTTTAGTCATTTTCTTTCATTGTTACCTTAAGGAAATCAAGAGTTCCCCCCCTCTCTCTCTCTCTCTCTTTCTTTCTCTCTCTCTCTATATATATATAAATAAATATATATATATATTATTAAAGAAATTGATACAATAGAAACCTACTCGAGTTTCACCATAAGGATCTTCAGGGTTAAATCCACTGAATTAATCGAGGTACCGATTAATTGCAGCCGATTACACGTGTATTCATTGAATAAGATATATAAGACTGGAAGGTTTCAGTGGATCTCAAGACATCCCTAAAATTTCCAGTTCACATACTTCAAACTGATAAGCGCCCAGACTTCCCGTGTTGTTACGTGAGATCTGCAAATCGCGTAATCAACTCAACGGCCGACAACAAACGCGTTCTTTAAATAACAAACTGATAACAAAACATCTCCGATGAACGGATCATATAATCTCTTCTCTGCATTATTTCATTTTTTTTAATACCCTGTCCGGTGGCGAAAGCTGCTTGGTAGCGCTAGGAAGTGGCAGTCTGGAAGTTAGCTATCGAAACTGTGTTATCACTCCTAGTTGGCAGCTGATGAGGACAGGGTATCGCACGTGCTATCACGCGTTGTATGACGAAAATAGGTACAAAAACGTGTCTTTAATATAAAAACATCTTGCGTTTATAATTTTATCCTTTAAAAGAATTGCTACTAAGGTAACAACGTGAAATAACTAAAAAAATGTATTTCGTTAAAAATAAATATGTATGTATGTATGTATGTGTGTGTGCGTGCGTGCGTATGTGTGTGTAAATAGGGAAAAAAGCATTCAGAGGATGTATATTTTATCTATTATATAATATATTTATATATATATATATATAATATATCGACTGATTATTTTTTTTCTTATTTCATATTTACATTTCATCGTATTTATTTCCATTTTTTTTCTAATGGGGATAGGAGTGTTGGAGTAAATCCGACAGAATGTGGTAGAGAATAGAGGGAAAAACTGGACAAAAATAGCAACTCAAACAAGTAGATGTAGGAGATATATTTCATCCTGCCTTGAGCAAAACTTCATCAGTCTTGAAAAAGACTGATTAAGTCTTGAGTAGGACGAAATATATCTCCTACATCTACTTGTTTGAGTTCCACCTTTTCCCTCTATTATTTACCATATATATATATATATATATATATATATATAATATATATGTGTGTGTGTGTGTGTGTCTGTGTGTGTGTTGTTGTGGTGTGTGTGGTGTGTGTGTATAAATGTAGTTTGCTATATCTATAAATGCTTTGGCTCAATAACATCGGTAATAGAACATATGCAGATCTGAGTTAGAATACCGTAGATGCAGAGTCAACAGTTTTGCTACACACACACACACACACACACACATATATATTATATATATATATATATATATATATATATATATATATATATATATATAATATATATATATATATATATATATATATATATAAATAAAAATGCTATTAGATTAACAACAATTTTAAATAAGTATAAAAAAAACGTCTCTTGTTTATAGTTTTTGTAGCGAGATCGAACGGCAAAACCCACAAACCTGTGATGAGCCAACAACGGTCCGTCGGTTGAAGAGACAGCGAGTGGCATGTTGTGTGTGTGGGCGGAAGCAGAGAAGGTGAAATGTGACGAGTTCGAGGCGGACACGAGACGAGTTGTGAAGGAGGTGAAAGCGTGAGTGCCCTTGAGGCCGCGATTTGTAGTTTGCAAGTCTCGTGGCTGGCCAGGCGAGAGTTGTGATGTGTCCTGGCCAGACCTAGTATAAAAGGAGACGGTTGGACAAAGCGGAGGACGGTGACGAAGAGTGAATACGACGGAATTAGTTTGTCAGAATTCTTCTCAATGTTGCGAAAAGTAGATTTGACGTGTTTCTTGTAGAATACAGAGGTGAAACTTGGGCATTGGCAGTAGAGTTTATTTAGGCCAAGTGTTACGTTGTTTTTGGCAGAATCAGTTTTATAATTTAAAATAAAATTGCTACTGAAGTAACAGCAACAACATGAAATAACTAAAAATTTCTAAAAATCGTCTGTTAACAAACAACCGGAAGTTGACGGTGAAAAGCAAAACCTGTCCTTTTGCATCTAGCAAACAGCCGGGGAGCTTATTGGTTACTTTGTCCGACTGCTCGATTGAGTCTGTGTTCAAAAAATCTTATGTGGTTAGTATCTATTTACCAACACCTCCATACAAACAGGGTGCGACACAAAACCAATTTCTTAAAAGGAGTTTAAACCGGTTTGAATTCAGAGTTTTCTTTTTACTAGACAGGTTACCTAGTCAAGTTTAAAGATTCCAGTCTACCCTAATATTTACCCATAGCCAAAGGGAGAGTAGCTGGATGAACATCCGTCAAGAATGAATAAAATAAAACGTGTTTGGCATAAAATAACCCAAAAATGTTTGCCTGATCGTAAAATCCAACCAATCAAGACCTAAAATACAAAAGATATCTCGGTAAGGGTCTAGTATCCTTCGTTATCCTCCTACTCTGTCTCTCTTTCCTCTTTCCCCAATCTCTCTCTCTCTCTCTCTCTCTCTCTTCTCTCTCTCTCTCTCTCTCTCAGAGATTTGGTAGAAAGAAGACGGGGAAGTGGAGATCGTCCTATTCTCTCCTCTCTCTCTCTCTCACTCACTTTCCTTCTCTCTCTCTCACGTTCCTTCTCTATCCTCTCTCTCTCTCTCTCTCTCTCTTCTCTCTCTCTCTCTCTCTTGCATCTGCATTCATAAAAGAGGATAGGGATAAAATAGAGTAGGGGGTCAACAGAGAGAGAGATTTGGTAGAAGAAACACTGGGGAGTAAAGACCCTCCTAATCTCTCTCTTACTCTCTCTCTCCCTCTCTCTCTCTCTTCACTCACTTTCCTTCTCTCTCTCTCTCACCTTCCCTTCTTTACACCCTCTCTCTCTCACACTAAATTTCCGTCTCTCTCACTCTCTCTCACTTTCCTTCTCTACACCCTCTCTCTTCACACTCACTTTCCCTCTCTCTCTCTCTCTCTCTCTCTCTCTCTCTCTCTCTCACTCTCCTTCTCTACACCCTCTCTCTCTCTCACACTCACTTTCCGTCTCTTCTCTCTCTCTCTCTCTCTCACCTTCCTTCTCTACACCCTCTCTCTCTCACACTCACTTTCCGTCTCTCTCTCTCTCTCTCTCTCTCTCTCCTCACACACTCACTCATTTTCGATCTCTCTCTCTCACTTTCCTTCTCTACACCGTCTCTCTCTCTCTCACACACACACTCACTTTCCTTCTCTATACCCTCTCTCTCTCTCTCTCTCTCACACTTTCATTCTCTACACCCTCTCTCTCTCTATTTCTCACACACACACGCTCTTCCGTCTCTCTCACGCAACCAACAAATATCCATTGTTTCATGTCGATTCTTTGTTTTTTCTTCTTCTTCCACTTCTTCAGTTCACCTTTAAGAGAAAATTCTCCCTCAAAGGGTTCCGTGTTCGAACGTCGCCTTTGAACGTCTCAAAGGCAGGATACAAAATACACTTTTAATTTCCCAGGTGGATTTTCCCAGAATCCATAATGTGGTTTCGCCTTCAGTGGAACGTGCAATCGGCAGACAAAAGATCGTCAACAATCCCGCAGCGGAATGGGCATTCAGAGAGAGAGAGAGAGAGAGAGAGAAAGAGAGAGAGAGAGTGGGGGGGTTCTTTCTTCAGGGCACGGTCAGCCAGCCCGTCGTGCAATTTCAATTCCTACCAGGTAATGAGTTCTATTCTCATTAGGTGACCCATACTTGCGACCCTTTCGCTTGCATTTTAGGGTTTTTCAGTTCAATAACACACCAATTTAAAAAAAATTCCTCACTATTTTCAGCATTTTATACACAATCTTACAATACACGAAATGAAAAAACGAGTTATACGGTCTCGATATATATATATATATATATATATATATATATATATATATATAATATTATATACGAATGTGAGTCAAACATTAATGCCATTT
>CM042170.1:70780528-70810528 GCA_023376005.1 Doryteuthis pealeii | reverse complement strand
GACCTACCTTTCGTACATTGTACACAGTTATATATATATATATATATATATATATATATATATATATATGTATATATATATTGCACCTCCAAACGATCGTGTCCATATTCACCGGTAAGCGACCTATATATATATATATATATATATATATATATGTGTGTGTGTGTGTGTGTGTGTGTATTTATTTATAAAGATAAAAGGTGGCTTACCGGTGAATATGGGCACGATCGTTGGAGGTGCCAAAATTCAGGGGTTAAGTCAGCGATATAACAAAGACTAAGTGCTCAATACAAAGTAGAGCAAATTTATTATAAAATGGATACAATAGAAACCTACTCGATTTTCACCATAAGGATCTTCAGGGTCAAATCCACTAAATTAATCGAGGTACCGATTAATTACAGTTGATCACACATGTGTTCATTGTATAAGATATTACGTTACTAAGGGACCCTTGTTAAATTCTACGCATAGCGGATAATATTACGTTGGCTCGTAGTTATGGCTTTCTTACGAGGAAATTTACGTATGATAAGGTAGATTATAGTTGAAAAATGTATATATATATATATATATATATATATATATATACTACTACTACTACTACTAACTCACACCCTCACCAAATCATATGTACATGCATGTAATTTTGCTTTCAATAAAAATCTTTCGACTGAGGATGTCCGTATAAATCGGACGAAATATTTCAATTCTTAGATTTGTTATGAGTTATTATTTCTTGTTAACTATCCTTTTATCTACCTCATACTGTCGGATTCTACTACATCCATCCTATCTTCATATATATATATATATATATATATATATATATATATATATGAACAACATGAAACAGTCAATCTAGATTTTCTTGATAAAGGAAGGTCATATTTCCGAAATATTGAATGAAATAAATTAAACTCAACACTTGACATCCAACGGTGTTTCTCATTTATTTCACACCCATATGTTTCACACAGAACCCACAAAAATATATATAATAAAATATATATATATTATAGACATATATATACATATAAAAGATATATACAAATATAATATACTCTCCCTGAGAACTAGACTCACCATATATATATATATATATATATATATATATATATATATATGTGTGTGTGTGTGTGTGTGTGTGTGTATGTGTGTGTGTTTAGTCATTCTCAGAGCCATTTAACCCGGACTAGCTCAGTCGGTAGAGCGTTCGGCTAGAAACCGCAAGGTTCTTAGTTCGATACCGGCCCTCGCCAACTCAGTGTATGAGTAGCACATGGATATGTGCGGTAAAATAAGGCACTGAGGGTAGAGGTGGCGCTCCATCTCAGACACAAAAACAATCTCCTTGGTCTAGCGCTAGTGAAAAGCTAATTAGCTGATTAGCTGATACCGACATTAGGCCGCCCCGACGACTTTACTTTGTACTAGACTAGCTAATCCGCCCTGTCGGCTGGGGCGTTAGAATGCACCGACTGCACCTCTACAGAGGGATAAGACTCCCCCAATGGGGCCACCTCTTGGCCGTGGGTGGCGACCCGTGATGCTTAAGGATAGAGCCCAGGTGGATGAGCAGTTCATGACATGCAATACTCCACTTTGGCCCTGTCTTGGGCTAGACGGGCGGTCGGAGAGGCCCCCTTCGATCAATCGGCTGGTCACGTCAAGCCCTAGCACCTATATGATTTTCCCAACCCTATTGCCCTTATGGCAAGCCCCAACCCCTTTTTATCATATGGGTGCTAGAAGGCGGTGGCTGCAGGTCTACATGTCCTGGGAATGACGTTAAACTCTATCTGATGGTGAGGTTCCAGTTCTGGAGGTTTGGGGAATGTGGAGCACCCCTTCATCACCATTGCTCCCTGGTCCACTCTGACCCGGAGTGGTAGTACCTGTTAGGGTCCCATCTATGGGTTAAATAGAAAAATGTATTCATAAAAAAATTGTATTATCCATTAAGAATTGATTTATTTCAAAACTTTATCGGCATTAAATGACCCACTGAGGTTGATATGCCGTAAAACAAAACAAAACAAACAAATCAGAGTAGACTAGCTAATGAATTTATGATGTGGTTAGTTGAGAGTCTGGCAACTCGAAGTAGTTTCTTGTTTTTATAGCATTGCCACTTTCCTGTGGATTGGATCTACGGAAATCACTCGCTGGCCTAATTAAATTCTTAATGTGGGGTCTGGAATACGACTCAGTTCCGCTAAACAAGAGTCGACTTGCATGATCCAGATGAGATTTACGATTGTAATCAGGTCATTATGTTGCAGTTTTATTGTAGCATTTATCACGTCAGACGATATATATATATATATATATATATATATATATATAATATACATATATATATATATATATATTGAAAAGAAGGTGAGTCATCCAAAAAAAAAAAATAGAACGAGTCACGATTTTGACTGTCGAAAAAAACCCGAACAAGTCGGAATAATGAATATATAAAAGTATATACCCGTAGAGCTGGTTTAATATATTTGATTGGAGTTCTCCGTGTCATAGTGGGTAACGGATTGGACTGCGATATTACATTCACTTTCGAATCCTATGCCAAACTGTGGGTTAAATAATACAACTACTGTTCTTCTACAAAGGTGCATTTTAATATAGGATCATTGATGCCATTTCCTCAATCTACAAAAGACGATGGCGTAGTGTTCATTTTTTTAATCTGCAACTGCATTAGTGACTGAACAGACCAATTTTTGAATGGCAATCTCTGGTGAAATAATTGCAAACAAACGGTGATACTTTCTGGAGATGCTGTTGTCTCTCCTTCCTTTTGGCTCTCTTTTCTGCGGCGGCTTCTTTCCTCTCTTTTTCACTCCTTCTCGTTCCTTGTTTGACGAGGGGACGTCATGTCGTATGGTTTTCTGCACAAGCCTCCCATGTGTTGGTGTTGATGTGGCATGTCTTCATGTCCTTCTTGCAAACATCTACCTGTCGGATGCCCTCTACTAATTCATCATATATCGGGTCTTTGGGGATGCGGCCTTTGTCCATCCTCCTGACATGGCCAAACCAACGCAGGCGTCTCTCGCAGATGATGGCGGGCATGCCCTTTATGTTCCAGCACGTCTGTGTTGGGCACTTTGTCCTGCCAGCGTATGCGTAGAATGCATATATATATATATATATATATATATATATATATATATATATATATATATCTTTGAAAGGAAGGAAAAACTCAACACCGTTATTCCAGAATAAATTTATGTCGACCAAAAATGGGGCCTTTATAAATTTAAGATTTAATAAAGCTCCCCAAAATCCAGTCTCATCAGATGGAAAATCAACAATAATTTGAATTGCATAACAGAAAAATTTAATCCTCAAAAAAAAAAAAAAAATTTCTTGGCGACTCTTTTAATGTATACATTTTGTAAAGAATTTTTTTTTTGAGGAGTAAATTTTTCTGCAATTCAAATTATTTTTGATTTTCCATCTGATGAGACTGGATTTTGGGGTGCTTTATTGAATAAACTTAGATTTATAAAGGCACCAATTTTGGTCGAAATAAATTTATTCTGGAATTACGGTATATATATATATATATAATATATATATATATATATATATATATATATACTGATTATCTATATCTATCTATCTATCAATCTATCTACCTATCTATCTATCTATCTATCTATCAATAGTTTGATTGTAAAAATATACTACCAAACATCAACCGGGGAGAAAAAATTTTTGGAAAAAAGAAAAGACCAAGATAATCGTACCAACAAAAAATAATCTATTAGTACAATATTTTGGCCAAAAGAAAAAACAATTTATATGCGTATATATCTTATTATAATGGAGATCGTGGGTTTGTCTGTCTGTAACCGAAACTATATTACTACTCATGTCACAATTCCCTTCGTTATTTACATCACATTCTCCATGAGTATATTTTTTAAACCTCAATTATTAATAAAATTGTTTTACATTATTAATATTGTTGACCATATCTATATACTAATAACATACAATTTTATTTATATATACAACAAAATAACGGTTTACAGTGTGAATGGGACGGCTAATTTGCATATTGATATTAGAAATTTGATTTTAATAAATATATGCTTAGTATCATTGATTTCTAATTGTTTGGTTTTATCTTATTGAATATGAGCAAAAATCTCAGGAATAAATCTTAAAAGAATTGCATTAACAAGACGAAATAACTGTAATATTATTCTTTACTTCCTATTTTAACTAAGTAGTTAAATTAGGAAAATTTACCAATGAAAGACGGGAGTAATGGAAAATGATGGAAGAGTTAGTTTCAAAGTTGTTCTATTTTTCAATCATACCCCCTCTGTTCCAAACATTTTTATCTGTATTCTTATTCACTTTCATTAGCCTTTCTAATTTAACATGATATTTTATTATATTAAAACTTAGATACTTGCACCCGGAGGGTGCATATATTTGCTAGTATATATAAGATATATATATTCATACAAAACCGCCAGGAGACTAAAGCTAATAAGTAAAAAGTGCTCTATACCTAAGTAGAGCAAATAATAAAGATAAATCTAATGAGTCAGACGAATCTACAAAAAGTTTCGCTTAATGCTCTTTTTAATGATATATGTATATACATATATATATATATATATATATATATATATATACATATATATATATATATATATATATATATATATATATATATATATAATGTCTATGCATTAATTTATGTTTAAGATTTAGTTGGTAGCCGTTACTTACCGCCTTTGACCGCTTTTAAGTGCCAGTCTCAATCGCCATTAGAATGTTTGATGTTAACCGTTCAATGTGTGAGTCAACAGAGCAAATCAGAAACCCATGTCCGTACACAGACACAGACACAGACCCACATACGTTCGAAGAAGCGACACACATGCAATATTAGGTATTATTTAGTTTTCGCAAGTCCCGTCCAAGAACAAGAACACGACTGAGAGAACAGACACTACGCTTTAGTCTCAGTTCAAAGGAGTGTTGCTTAGTTGATTGCTTGGTTTAATGGCATATCAACCCTTGTGAGTTATTTAATACCACCTCACACACACAAAAAAAAAAACACACTTATATATATATATATATATATATATATCATTCCCACTTTGTTTCCCTATGTTCTCTTAAAAATAATCAGTCCATTAATACTTTTTCTCGTCTTTTGCATTTCTTCGAGTGGCGTCACGCGTCATGACACCTTCGCGTGAGTAGATCGCGACTTGCCTTTCAAAAATAAAACGCTGATCAAATACAGTTACATAACTAAAAAGATTTTCATCTCCTCTCACATATAAAAACATCCATCATTTTCTTCACCCCAAGAGACATCCTGATGAAGGTTCAATGTAACCGAAATGTTTTAAACATCGATTATTAAATTCATCCCATTTTCGGAACACTTGTTTTTTTTCAAATTTTCTTTATATATATATATATATATGTCATCCACAGACACGTGTTTCGGCGTTTCACGCCTCTTCAGTGTGGCTAGACACAGCTATCTTTGGCTAGGGTCGAACTCAGACTGACCGTTTGGCGGGCTGATATCTAATCCCCTCGTCCACTGACAACCGTAGCAGAGACTGGTGTTTTTAAACTATTAAGTACATAGGTTTGTTTATGTATTTTATGGTCACTGAGAGATTAAATTTCCGATTTTATCTTCTCTAATAACTTATAGAATAATTATATTAACTTGATGCTTCAAAGGAGTCTAATAATAGATGAGGAAAACTTTCTATCAGGGACCCCACTCTGAAAAAGTGTTTTAATACTTTTGAGAGGGGTCCATTGGAAAGGATTTTTCATTTATACCCATCATTTCATTTTTATTTCATCCATTCATTCATTTTACTATTAATTTTTAATTATATATACTAGCAAATATATGCACCCTCCGGGTGCAAGTATTTAAGTTTTAATGTAATAAAATATTGTATTAAATTAGAAAGGCTAATGAAACTAAATAAGAATACAGATAAAAAGATTTGAAACAGAGGGAGTATAATAAAAGATTTGAAACAGAGGGAGTATAATAAAAGATTTGAAACAGAGGGAGTATAATAAAAGATTTGAAACAGAGGGAGTATAATAAAAAATGGAACAACTGAAACTTACACTTCCATCACTCTCGTCTTTCATTGTTATTTTTTCTAATTTAAGTATTTAGTTATAAGAGGAAGTAAAGAATAAAATGAGTTATTTTATCTTGTTAATGGATTTCATTTAAGATTCATTGAAGAGATTTTTGCTTATATTCATTAAAATAGAACCAAACAGTTAGAAATTAATAATACTAAGCATATATTTATTAAATTCGATTTTTTAATATTAATATGCAAATTAGCCTTCCCGTTCACACTGTAAACCGCTATTTTGTTGTATATATAAATATAATTGCATGTTGTCAATATGTAGACATAGTTAGCAGTATTAATAATGTAAGACGATTTTATTAATGATTGAGGTTTAGATAAAAATAAGATCATGGATGATGTGATGTCAATAACTAAGGGAATTGTGACTTGAGTAGGAATATAGTTTCGGTTACAGACAGACAAACACACAATCTCCATTTTCATAAGATATATATATATATATATATATATTTTAAGTTCGTCCCACAGATCCATTATTACTGAATCGTAAGTTGAATCCTCGTGGGATGCCCCATTTAAATCCCAATATAAAAAAAATAGACCTTGCGTTGAACCAGCTACTCTGAAAAGAAATGTTAATGTCTACTATCTAAAATATTAAATGAAAAAAAAAATCCATGCTGTTATCATTTAAATTTTATTTTTTAATTATCTTCACGAATAGAAATGAAATCTTTATTTTTTTTGCTCAAAAACGAAGCGCTGGTGATAGTGAATGTGTATATATATTTACTTTATTGTCTTTAATTGTTTTATTTTCGAATTTTACTCCGGGCATACATATACACACAACTGCCCTTTATATATGTATAGATAATGCGATGCAAACCTTCGACATCCTCAAAACTGAGCCCATGTGTTTTATTTGGAGTGAAAATTAGTCTAAGCCCTACCGTCATTTTACTGGGTTTTCAGGACAGGAGTAATTTTCACTCCAAAATAAAAACATGTCAAATCATAAGGAAAAAAATAAAATTGTCACCCACCCCCAATTGTCACCCACCCCCTTCAATTTTTATGAAATTTTGTACAGGTTAAAGTTAGACAATCCCCCAAATTTGAACTTCCAATTCGAAAAATTCGCTGAGTTATGTCAATTTTAAACTCAAAAAATGAGGGGGGCGAGAAAAATGGCGACATTTTGTAATCTATTTTTGTCTATAAAATGTGTTCTAGAGCGTCCCTACTTCTAAAAATTGGTTTATAGACGCTTTTGTTGGATTTATTCTTGGATATAAGGCGTGTGGTAGATACCTACTCCTAAATATAGACCCGTTGACTACCACGTGACCACCGAAGGCATTTCTATTGTCCAATCACTGGCAACACTGCTGCTGCTGCTTCTGCTGTATTAATAGAGGCCCCATTCTAAACTTATGTCATTGACACTTGGATTCTCTTGGACGTCGGACTTACAAAGAATACTATAACACCGGATTCTTATTGGCTTGCTTACTTATTTACTACATCTGGAACTAAGGATGCCGACCAAATACTTAACAGCTTTTACGTCGGAGGAATGCAGAACTGTTATCAAAATAGGCATAACATTAACCCTTTTTACGCTATCAATGATTTCTGATTTTTTTTCAATGCAAGATCAATAAGTGAAAAAATCACAATGTGGCACTACATATAATTTTTTTAACTCAGTGAATTTTTCGAATTGGAAACTCAAATTTTGGGGATTGTCTAACTTTAACCCAGTCTACACCTGTACAAAATTTCAGAAAAATTGAAGGAGTTGGGTGACATGGCCTTGATGATTTGACATGGGATTAACCATGGGGTTTATTTTCGGAGAAACACGGTAGCGTGGCCAGTTGAGACACAGAAACCAAGAAATGTGAGAACATTTAGTTGAATCACCCAGCGAGGATTGATGTTTTATTTTTATTCAAAGTGACATTTTTATTTGAAGAGTTCCTAATTTTAGTCATGTCCGAAAATGAAGGCGAATAATCTCAGTAAACAAGAAGCTAATCGAATGCAGGTTGAACTGGTCGTGAAAGTGCAGACTCAAAGCGTTTGCAAACATTCCCTAGGGTCTGACTGATATCAACCCAAACAAAATCTTGTCTATTGGAAACTGATGAAATGACCTAACACTGACAGACTACGTACTGAAGATTTATTTCTCCATTCCTATCTATCTATCTATCTATCTATCTGATAGCTTTTTCTGTTTGCTTGTTTATATGCATATATGTCATACTCTGTGGAGGTACCTGATGTAATGGATTGTAGTTGTTGGAAATAGACTTGTCGACGCGATTTCAAATCCTGGCGCGACATCATGGAGATGATGATTATGATGATGCTGATGATTAATAAACATCTTTAATAAATAAGATGCTAATTAAGATGTAATAATCATTGTGAATATAAAGTAAATAACTAAGGGAATTGTGAAGTAGTTTTGGTTACCAACCGAGAGACACATAATCTCCGTTATAGTTTATATATAGATTTATTTCTCCCATCTATCTATCTATCTGTCTATCTATATATCTATTTTTCTGTGTGTTTGTTTATATGCATATATGTCATACTCTGTGGAAGAACCTGATGTAATGGGTTGTTGTCGTAGGAAATAGATTTGTCGACGCGATTTCAAATCCTGGACTAAGATGTTTGCATTTCACATATCGTTTGGAAAGGTATGAATCCATCTACTCTCCTCCCAGCGCTGGGTAAATAGTAGGACAGACAGTTTGGTTAAGCGACCAGTCTAGGAGAAGGAAAATTCTGAATTCAAACCAATAAAACTCCACTTAAGAAATTGGCTGTGTCACAGCTTGCTCGTGCGGGGTAGATGAATATGTATATGTTACACCCGTCAGTCAAACACACCACAACACACACACACACACACAACAAACATATATATATATATATATATATATATATATATATATATGCATCCATCTAATCTCCCAAAATAGTAGGGCAGACTGGGCTCTTTAACCTTGGCTAGTTAACCAGTCTAGTAGAAGGGAAACTCCGAAATCAAACCTCTTAAACCCCGTTTAAGAAATTGACCTTGTGTCGCATCCCGCTCGTGCGGATGGGTTGGCCGTCTTCAGTTGCAAGTAAGAAGTGAACTTTTAACTGATAAATACATACATCATTATTATATATAATATATATATATATATATATATATTTAATATATATATGTGTGTGTGTGTGTGTGTGTGTGTGTGTGTGTGTATGTGTGTGTGTGTGTGTGCGTGTTACGATCACTAGAGAACTCAAATCCGTAAATAACAGACGAGTATTCCTTTAAGTTAACGGTGAAAATTCGTTAAATCTTAGAGCTCTACCGGGTTTTGGGAGAATATATATATATATATATATATATATATATATATATATATCGATTAGTTTCGCTATAAAGAAAGCATCACCGTTTGTTTGCAATCACTGTACCAGAGACTGCAATTCAAAAATTGGTCTGTTCAGCCACTCTCGTAGCTGTAGATAAAAAGGGGGGAGACTGTATGCCTTCGTCTTTAATATGCCAACTCATATATATATATATATATATATATATATATATATATATATATATATATTTTCGAAAGCGACAGACAGAATATACGATTTGGGACATTGTAATTAACTTTTTATGAGATTTCCTTACTTGGCCCGGATTATACTTCGATTCATTCAGCGATCTTTCTGCTTTTATCAATTATTTGCTTCTAACGGCATGTTGATTGTTGAAAGTATTGTATTTCCCTTCGGCATTCTATACGAAGTCGTGGCAATAAAGGAAAGAAGAAGAAGAAGAAGAAGAAGAAGAAGAAGAAGAAGAAGAAGAAGAAGAAGAGAAGAAACCCGAACCTCCCTTTGCCCCATCTACATCGTTCTCATTGTCCTTTCACAGATCGGAATATTAGTGTCCGGCAAAAACTGGGTGGAGGTGTTGATAATAGGGTATTGCATACCGGATATAAAATGAAGCGACAATACCTCCCTATCATTTCTAACTCCCCATCTCTCGCTCCCTTTCGATCTTTTCTCTCGCTTAGTAGTACGATTAATAGGTTTGCTTACTTTTAACTGTATAATTAAAAGTCGTTTTTTATTTACATATGAAGGAATATTTTATGAAATATGCTTTGCCGTAAAATAAAGTAAGGACGTGAGGCTCTGTCTCTGTTTCTGTCTGTCTGTCTGTCTGTCTGTCTCTGTCTGACTTTCTATGTCTGTCTGTCTCTTTCTGTCTATATCACTCTCTCTCTCACACCTTTTATATATCATACTGTTTAAGCCTATCTATCTGTCCACACACACACACACACACACACACACACACATATATATATATATATATATATATATATATATATATATCACAACATTTATCTATGTTTCCCTACCTCTGTCTCGGTCTCTCTCTCCTCTCTCTCTGTCTCTCTCTGATTTCTCATTTCTCATTTCTCTTCACATGAACACTTATAGTCTCTCTCTCTCTCTCACGCACACACTTTCTCTCTCTCTCTTTCTCTCTCTCTCTCTCTCTATATATATATATATATATATATACATATCTTAAACTATATTCTCAATATAAATTATATATATATATGTATATAGATAGATAGATAGATTGATAGATATACCAACACTTCTACGGGTGTAGGATGTGACACCAGGTCAGTTTCTTAAGCGGGTTTAACGGGGGTTGAACTTTGAATGTATATATATATATATATATATTATATATATATATATATAATATATATGTGTGTGTGTGTGTGTCTTTATATCTCCAAATGTACACACACACACACACACATATATATATATGTATATATATATATATTGAAGAGTCCAGTCTACCCTACTATTTACCCACAGCTGTAGGGAGAATATATAGATTCATACCTTTCCCAAGAGTATTAGAGCTAAGTGAAATGTAAACAGTCTCGTCTAGGATTTGAACTTTGATCGACGAGTCGACTTCCATCTTCTCTTCTTTTTTTTTTACACAACAGCTGATAAACACACGCCCAGAAATGCTAATCTACGGATTGCAATACAACTGTAATCGTTATATGCTATTCATTAAGTACGTATGTCAATGTCATTACAGTATACCATAGATCATGTACTGTATGTATGAATGTATTAACATCTATAACACTGATGATAACATCTAATCTAAAGATAATAAGATTTAAATACATATATCAGATTATCATCTACTCAAACACACACCTACACACTATCTGACGCGAAGTGAGTTGACAGCTTCATTCTCAATCTCATCTCTCTATCTCTCTCTCTCCTCTCTCTCTCCTCTCATCTCTCCTATCTCTCTCCTCTCTCTCTCTCGTCTCTCTCTCTCTGAATTATACTGTATATTTTTCAGTAATGTCACTTCATCTGTTTGTAATATCTCATATATCATATTTCATTCTGTTCTCATATCAATCTATCTCTTTTCATTTTCACCCCCTCTCTCTCTTCTCTTCTCATTTCTCTCTCTCATTACTTTCTTTCTTCTCTCTCTCTCTCTCTCTCTCTCCTCTCTCTCTTCTCTTCTCTTCTCTCTTTCTCTCTCATCTCTCTCTCTACCCTTTCTTTATTTTCTCTCTCTCTCTCTCTCTCTCCTCTTTCTTTCTCTTTCTCTAAGCTCATCTCTCTCTCTCTCTTTCTTTTCTCTCTTTCTCTTCTCCAGAATCTATGTATTTTTCGCACCAGTGAATGGTCTTATCCTTTCTACCTCTCATTATCTACTTTTCATTTCTGGTATCATCCAAATCTAAATCTACTTTATCAATTTCATCACCCTCTCTCTCTCATCTCTCCTCGTTCCGTCAAATAACCTCTCTCCTCTTTCTTTCTCTCTCTCTTATTCCTCTTTCCTCTCCTCTCTCTCTCTCCTCTCTCCGAATCTCTGTATTTTCTCCAGTTCATGTCTCTTATTCTTCTATGTCACTTCATATACTAATTTCGAATTTCGTTTCACATAATCACCTTACATATCTATTTTATCAAACTCTATCAACCCCCCCTCTCTCTCTCCTACTTCTCACTCTCTCTCTACCACAACAGTAAAGGTTAGGTTTATTACAGAAACACCTTGACAGCAACACCTGCTGAGATCGGTTGAGATGATTATGTTCGAGGGCAGTTCTTATTCATTAGAAACTTAAAGTTTCGCATGGTCGGCGTACTTCGAATTCTTACACTGACCAACCTAACTCACGCATCGAAAGAAAGAGATTTAATTCAGGTACCTGTTCGTCAACCACCATGGTATATAATAATCCCCTGGAGTGACTGAATCGGAGCATCATGTGGAAAGATGCCTCGATCCATTTGTCAAAAACCTTACACTTTCCCTCTTATAAAAGGAAGTAATTTGAATGAATCAGGTCACTATATTATAGTAATATATATATATATTATAATATCTTATTTAATGGAGATTGGTGTTTTTCTGTCTGTAACCGAAACTATATACTAATTCGAGTGACAATTAACATATAGTTATATTTCATCACATTCTTCATAGATTTTATTTATATTTAAACTCAATCTTATTATAACATTGCCTTCACATTTTATTAAGTGTTTCCAATATCTACTAATAGTAGCAAATGCCAACATGCAATTGATATTTATATATACAAAAATGTGCGTTTGCAAGTGTGAACGGGAAGGCTAATTTGCATTTTTGATATTAAAAATGTGATATTTTATTAAATATGTGCTTAGTATTATTGATTTCTAACTGTTTTGTTTATTTTAATGATATGGTCGTCCAAAATACTCGGGGACAAATCTTAAGAAAAATAATTAACAACCGAAAAAAAAATAAGTGATAATTTCATGGTCTTTATTTCCTAATTTAACTTAAATAGTTCGAAATAAAGTGGTACAAATCCAGCAATGAAAGAGTCCAGTAAGTTTTCATTTCTATTTTTCTATTATCAACCCCCACTCCTGCTTCAAACTTTCTTCTCAAGTCTCAGTCTCTCACCTTACTTATTAGCATCCTTTCACCTGTATTTAAGATACCGACTATTTCAATTAACATTAAGATTAATAAACTCTTATATTACTTGTCACCCATGGCGGGTTGCATTATAATTTGCTAGTACTATATAGAGATAAATCTAATGAGTCAGAGGAACCTACTATTAGTTTCGCTTAATGCTCTATCAGGGCTAAGATCTGAAGAAGCAGTTAAGCACAGACAATCTAGTATGGTTTCGTCTGACTCATTAGATTTATCTTTATTATTTGCTCTACTTAGGTATTGAGCACTTTTTACTTATTAGCTATTCTCCTAGCGGTGTATATGAATATATATATAATCATATATATGTCTTACTCCATATACATATAATTTTTTTCTTTTCGGCCAAATTACTGTCCATCAAATAGATTAATGTTTTAATGTTGGTACGAACTATCTTGGTCTGTTTCTATTTTACACCTAACTTTTTTTTCCCGCCGTTTGAGTTTGGTATACGCTATACTTTCTACAAATCAAACTATTTGGCTGGTTTTTTCCTCACCGCAAGGATTACTAACGACACGCTCTGCGTATATCAAATAATATACTATATATATTGGCATGTTGTGTGTGTAGTGTGTGTGTGTGTGTGTGTTGCCTGAAAATGATGAACTGGGGAAGTGAATCGCGACGGCTATGGTTGAAAAACGGATGAATAAAGAAAAGTATAGCATGAGATACGTCATACGGAATATTTTAATTATGATTAACTTAGCACTGTTATCGGCAGGAGTTTATTCCCATGTGTTACATTACTTCAAAACATTATATCTTTAAATAATCAACATGAAATATGAAATAATTAATAACAGAAATAAAATGTAGATATGTTTCGCCACAGTACAAATGAAAATTCAACCTGTTCAACAGACAGTAAATTTTTTTCTTCAAAATATAAGAATTTAATACTCTATGGAAGGAAGATCGTGACTCACAAGCGTCACATTTATTAAGGCGGAGTTCCAACCGATTTGCTAACTTCGCTTTCTTCTCTTAGGACTGGTTAGCCTGAGCCAAGCGTATAAAATCTCCCAGCTCTGCCCTGCTATTTACCTCATAGTACGGACGGTAAAAAATGGATTCATACTTTTGCCAAGGGTATTAGCATGCTTTATAATGAAATTGCAAACTACAGATTCGGTGCACCAGAGAACTGAACTCGGTCGAACGAATCCCATTTACCTACAACTCGTCAACCATTAGATCCCACGCGCTCAACATACATAGATAGAACGATAATAGAATCAGTTTAAATTTTTTGTTCAAGTTTCATTAAAGCCATCCTTGGCCAGTTGACAAGGGCTTTCAAAGGTAGTACAGTCCTGAGTTATGGAATCCTTGTTAATGACATAAGTCCTATCAGCGCGTCTCNTGGCAGGCACCCAGTGAGATCGAAATATCTACACAAATGGTCTGTTAAGGCTACGCTTGCAACCATCGGCTACATACCCCTACATGACGCGGCGGGGTACTAAAATTTTTTTCTTATAGTTATTTTAAACTAAGCTTTGCTTATTAGATTATATTGTGGCACAAGCCCCGCACCCGAAATGTAAGAGGGCACCTCACCCATGTGAGGCACGAACTCTCACTAAGTCATGGTTTAGCCAGTGTCTAACTTGCAACCATTACACGGCAGAAGGAGGTGCCCAGAAATTGATACTTATAAGGTTGTATTGTATATGGCCTTGATGAGCCCCGCTCCTTAACTTATAGACTCGCCGAAAAAACATTGTGAATTCAAGTCTTGGCCAATCCAACTGGCACAAGTACTCTGCTGTTAATACAATACTTATACGGTAGCATACTGACCATAAATACTTTGGGACTTTCTCGTGGCAGCGGACCATAGGATTTTAAATTACTGGACACTCTAACAATATACTGGATGATAGGACTATATACGGCAGGATAGGGCCTTATTTGCTTACAAAGGATCCAATAACTCAGGACTTATACTTTCTTAAGCCCATTTCAACTGAACAAGGATGGCATTTAAGAACTTAGCATGGCCGTCCGGTACGGAGACTTAGGTTCTTTTTAGACTTCTATTTATTGGACGGGAATTTTTTTTTTCCATTATTACCAGTCTTATTGAAGAAGTGGGGTAATCAGTGAGGGTATTCTGACGGTCCCACGACAAGCGCGGGGTAGCAGAAAGTTATTCGTAAAAATTTCCCATACAATCAATACAGCCACAAATATTTTTCTCTTGCTGCTGCCTGCTGCTGCCTGTGCATTTCATTTCTTATTCATAAGTGACGATTATATTTCCTGGTTTCAGAAAACTACCAATCGAAATATTAAGAATCACGTGCAGAGGCTAATATTTCAGACACTTCAATTTGTGCCTTAGCAAAATAATAAAAGCTCCCTTATTAAACTCAGACGATCTTATGTAGAGCCACCACCTGGGTCAGAACCATTTCTTATTTTCCCTTCTCAAAATTGGTTCGTTGTATTTTTCTCTTCTCTGGTTCTTTCTTCTTTCTTTTCTTCTTCTATTCTTCTCTTACTTTCTCTTCTTCTTCTTCTATCTCATCCGGTTTTGTTCTTTTCATTCTTCTGATCTTGACCTTCTCTTCTTGTTACCTCTATTGCCTATTTAGTAGTTTTTCACATCAGCGTTAGCGCTGATATATTTCCTTAGTCTGATGTGACAACAAGTTCTCCCCAGGTCTCCAGGACTTCTTCTGAGTATTCTGGCAACATAGCAGCCAGCTGCCAGTATTTGATTTAGCGTACTCTCAATTCTTCCTCTGAATTTTCCAGATTTTCCAAAATCTTTTTTCAAGCTTTCTGTCGGACCCGTTCCAAGTGCACAAAATTACAATTTGGCAAATCACTGACTTTTCATTTTCCATAGCTTTTTCAATTCTCTGGCAAAGGCGTCCAAGTATTGTACCATACTTGTTCGTTTCTTCCCTTCATCTAGCACCCTGTGAACTCTTGCCTGAGCCTGCTCCAAAAAATCCATCAAAAGTTCACAAGTCTGTAATATCATAGATTTGATTGGTTTGGTTTGGTTGTTTTGTTTTACGGCATATCAACCTCAGTGGGTCATTTAATGCGATAAAGTTTTTGAAATAAATCAATCTTAATGGATAATACAATTTTTTTATAAATACATTTTTCTATTAAACCCATAGATGGGACCCAACAGGTACTACCACTCCGGGTCAGAGTGACCCAGGGAGCAATGGTGATGAAGGGGTGCTCCACATTCCCCAAACCTCCAAAAACTGGAACCTCACCATCAGAAGAGTTTAACGTCAATCCCAGACATGTAGACCCTCAGCAGCACCGCCTTCTAGGCACCCATATGATAAAAAGGGGTTGGGGCTTGCCATAAGGCATAGGGTTGGAAAATCATGTAGTGCTAGGGCTTGACGTGACCAGCCGATTGATCGGAGGGGGCCTCTCCGACCGCCCGTCTAGCCCAAGAAGGCCAAAGTGGAGTATTGCATTCATGAACTGCTCATCCACCTCTGGCTCTATCCTTAAGCATCACGGGTCGCCACCCACGGCCAAAGGTGGCCCCATTGGGGGAGTTCTTACCCCTCTGAGAGGTGCATGTCTGGCATTCTTAACGCCCCCCAGACGACAGGGCGGTCCACTCCTTGTGAGTTTTTTTTTCACACAAAGGTTAGACAATGGACTTTCACTGAGATTCTTCTGATTTTTATTCTAACCGTTTTGAACAGTGCTATGGCTCTGTATGCGTGATTATATATAAAGATTTCTGTTCTTTTGTGTATTTTCCGGAGTCCTTGGATTGTCGCCACCTAAGGCAATTAATATAATTTCACTCCTCTGAGTTTCTTTTCACACAAAGTTAGACAATGACGACCTTCACTGGATTCTTCAACTATTTATTCTAGCCGATTGTTTGACAGTGCTGAGGTCTGTATTGGCGATGAATTGTCTAATTTAAAAATTCCAACATCAGATTGGCATTTTTAGTTCAGAATTTAATGTGTCTTACTCTGATCCAATTTGTGTGTCAAAGTTTTCGTTTTAGTTTTTGTTACTTTCTCTTAATTCATCTGTTTCTTGTATTTCTTGCACCATTTTACCATTATTTCTGGCAACCCGAAAAATCACGTTTCATTTGGCGAGCTATTAAAAACATTACCATCGCATCGAAAATTACTTGCAGTTGAATTAAATCTATTTCATTGTGAAATAATGTTGGCATTAGGCAGATTTTACCTTTTGGCTAAAAACAACAACAACAACAAAAACAAATAAAAATATTTGACCGCGTGGAGAGAGTGAAGGGAGGAGGTGGGAGGAGGTGGGAGTATGCAAGTGCGGCGATGATGCAGCCGTTTAAAAAATACCCTCTTCATGACTAATTTGAATCAGAAGCGTATTTCTTAAGAGAAATTAGAAGCGCAATATCATTTCTTCGCATTCGAACACATTATCAAGTCCAATTAACGTTTCAGAGCAAAAATAGACCACAACCAGAGGGGAAAAATTGCAAATTGCGACTTTTAGGCATTAAATAGCAAAATGTTGGGCGATCAGAGGGTTTGGGCGTTGGCGGGCGGTTTGCGTGATTGTGGGGGCGGGGGGAGGGTTATTACGGCATGTCAAATCCTTGTTTGGAGGTCACTCACGGTGCCCGAAGTCTTCTTTTTTGAATAAGGGGTTTTCAAAAGGATAATAATAATAATAATAATAATAATAATAATTTACACACGCGGTGGGAAGTGATCACTAGGTAATTATCGCAAAATATTAAATTATTGACCATAACAACAAAATGGTATATGCATAAAACCGAGAATCTGTTCTTGAGAAATGAAAACGCATAAAAATTTTCTGGCGACTCAAGAAGACCAGACCTAGTGTTTATTAAACCAAAAAAGAAAGAACTTGGTCAACTGGTGCGCATTTCAGCGCCAGCAGATCCACAGGGTGAGAGAATAAAGGGAAAATGAAAAAATGTTCACAAAATATATCTGGACCTTAGCCAGAGAACTGAAAAAAGATCTATGGTAATATGAAAGTGCAAGTTGATAACCAACTGTAGTTGTGTGTACTTGGTAAAAGATCCCAAAAAGGCATTAGAAAAAGGCTTAGAGAAAGTTTGGGAATCAAAGGAAGGATCTGGAACCATTCAGAACACTGCACTGCTGCAAATCTGCCAGAAATATACTCAGAAGAGTTCCTGGAGACCTGAGAGAGACTTGCTGTCACTCAGACTCTAGGTGAAATACCATCAGCTAACGCTGATGTGGAAAACTAAAAGGCAATATAAATAATAATAATAAATAATAATAATAATAATAATAATAATAAATAATAATAATAAATGTGGTTGAGAATAAAGAAAAATGTGATGCATATAACTAATACAAAAACTAAATTATTGATAGAATTCCTCTCATTCATTGGTTTGAAGCTTTTTCAAAATTTATATAAAATGTATAAAATTTTGAAAAAAATCGTGTCCAATTAATAAGGGCGAAATATTCAAATTGAATTTAGTTGTTTGTGTTTTTATTATCCACCGTTTCTCTATTCTCAACAAAAATTATTCTAGCGATTTATTCCAATCCTTCAGCTCATAAAGGAAGGAGAAGAAGAAAGGAAAAAAAAATAAAGGAAAAAAATAAAGAAAAAATAAAATAAAAGAAAAAATTTAAATAAAAAAAAAAAGACCAGGCAAAAAGAAATAAGAGAGAGAAATTATAACCACAACAAATGAAAACGTAAGCACGTCCATTATCTGATACGAATCTCTGATGACAAAGTTTTATGCTTCCGAACAATCGATAAGACAAAAATAAACGGTCTTTTGTGTTTTATTTTTCATAGCCATTGGGTATTGCTTCTTCAAATTATTAATATGGTTCATGATATCCTTTGGCAGATTCTTAGAATATCATGTTAATAATAGCAAGGGCGGTTCTTGGTCCTATTTTTAGGAAAAGAATGAAAAAAAAAGATAAAAAATTTTAAAAATGGATTAAAGAGAAAAAGTTAAGAGTTTGCTGCCCTGAGTCATAAAGAAAAAAAAGAGGCGTTAATTCCCTTAGGCTATGTTTTGCATTTTTAAAAAAAAAGACGACTGCGAAAAAAAAAGAAATTAGAAGAGAGACGGCAAAGACGCAGAGAAAAACAGACCGGTTTTTTAGTTTAGAGACGGCAGTTTAGTTTTAGGAGACTGGAGATTCAGAGAAAGACGGACAATAGAGAGAGGACGCGAGAGGACGAGGAGAGAGAAACAGACGGTTTTATTTTATTTAGAGACGGCAGTTTAGTTTAGGGACTGGAGTATTTCAAGAGAAAACGGACGCGACACGAGGAAGAGAGCACAGATGAGATAAGAAGAGAGAGACTGACGACAATAGAGAAACAAAACGCGATGAAACACGGAAAAGAGAATTGTTATTGAGAAAAACTGAATTAATAATAATAAGGAAAAGAAAGAAAAACGAAAGGATTTTGAGTTGGGGAAAAAAAGAAGAAGAGATTGTAAGATTCAGAGAATATTGAGTAGAAAAAGAATGAATTAAAATTTGAATAAATGAGAAAAAGCAAATGGAAAGAAGTAATTGTTTTGGAAAACGCGATTTTTAAAAGAGAAAGAAGGTAACTTATATTTGATTAAAAAAATTAAGCGAAAAAAACAAGGCAAAAAATAATAACAAAAAGAACAACTTATATATATTTAACGAAAAGAAGGTATTTTTTTATAACTGTTCATGTACTTTTGTTTTGCGTTTGCACCCGTCTGTTTTTAAAAAAAAACAAAGTAAATAATAATTGTTTTTTTATAAAAATAAATAATTATTAATCACTCACAAATGTCTCTAATTGACTAATATTTGTTATATTATTTGTTGAAGGAAAACATCTGTGTTTTTTCCCCTGAAGTATTTCTTTTTTTCTGGAGAGGTAAATAGCCTAGCCACTCAGGATCCACGCGACTAGCGAGCGTCTTGAAAATATTGACAGACACTCGTGACATATTTCTGGCGTCACGCCGATAGGATGGAACATCTTCCAGGGAAAGTAGGAAATTTATAGGACTAGGACAAGGAAAAATACTGGAATTTTTCTTCAATTGCCAAAAGAATTTTTGGCTGGCGTCGCTGAACAAAAATGGATGAATAAATAAATAAACAAATAAAAAAAATTCACCAACAGAAATAAAAAATGCCACACATTGGAATGATAATTATTTCACAAAATGAGGTTTGAAAAAAACAAAGAAGATCGCAGAGCGATGGGTTTGACTGGAGAATACCACAGGGACTTCATGCTTTTGGAAAATAGACATGAGGAGAGTTAATGAAAATAAGGGCGATCCTTGTTGAGTCGAGGCACTCCGGAAAATATTCAGAACAAGTTCTCAAAGATATCGAAGACAAAGATCTCAGTGATTGGATTATTAAAATATAAAGGCGAGGTTCAGAAAGGATGTGTTTGACTGAGAAAACATTCAGATTTATATGCTCAGAGAGTACACACAACAAAAGAGAAAAAGATATGAAGCAAATTAAGCAGCACTTGTCAAATCCAGTTGGAACGATATTGTTGTTAAGAGAAGTGGAATCCCACCCTGGAACTTGCCACAGTCAGTGAAAATACAGATTCTCCAAGCATCAAAGACACAAATAGTATTGAAATTAAACCCAGTGAAAAACTTTGGATATCAGTAGACAGTTCTGACAGTTCACAAGTTACCTGGCTATAGAACAAAAAAAACAGGAGGATGAAAAAACTACTTCAGAAATGGATCATCTGGCTTGAACCCTGCTCCATCTAGCACACCAGAAGAGGAAAAAATAAGGATACTGAGGATACTTTACCAAAAAATGAAGAAGAGGAACCAACTAATTGATGAAGAAAATGCTGTAGAAAAAGTGTACAGTCTGCTAGAAGGATATGAAAGTGTACAAGTTAAACAACAGGCAGTATCAGATGTTGAGGATAATGGAAATGAACAAAATCACTGGAAGTGAACAAATCACTAGAAGTTGGGGATGATGAAAGGGTCTAAGTCAGATACTGAGGAAACTAAGATTTGGAAGGAAATGACACTGGTGATTTGGAAGTAGACAAGCCACACTGTGGGGAATGTCAGAAAAATCAGACATGGAGGGAAAAGAACAATACAAACAGACGAATGCAGGAAAGAAAGAAATGAAGTGTCGTCGAGGGTGTTAATGAATTTACAACTGAAGAAAGAAGGAAGATGAGAGTATATGTACCGGCCTACTAATATCAATACAACAGGGAAAAATGGCGCTAAACTTTCGCGGGAGAAAAGGAAAAAAACAGCGCCAGAAGAGAAAAACTGCACAAAAAAACTAATGAGATCAAAATTGGGAGAAAGGTGTCTGTGACAATGCTGATACTGATAAATGGATAGATAAAAGTCAATGTATGGAGGATGAACGCCTGTTAATCAAAACACCAGCCGAAATATTAGGTCAAATGGATAGAAATTCAGATTGGCAATTTAATGATGGAGGAATTCTAGTGTAATGGAAAGGATGATAAATGTCCATTGAGAATTTGAAAGAAAGAAGGTTATACATGTTATGGAAAGTTCAAGGAAGGACAGTCAGTTGATTTTGATATTGGGAAAATGAAGGTATAAATAATGCAACAGATAGAAAAATTGGTATCAATGTTAACCTGGGCGAAGGAGGAAAAGTTGTTTTAAAAATTCAGGAAGCTAAGAGACAAAAAATGAAAAATGAAAGACAATCATCAACCAAACAAATGATAACAAATTCACTGAAGGACAATTTATGCGCCAAAGACGACACTTAGCAGATATTGACAAGGAAAATAGTAGAAAGAAGACTAAAATTTCTGAGTTGAAGATAAGCAAAAAATACACTCTTTCTACACAAATAAAAATGAAGAGAAATACACTCTATGATTAAAAAGAAAAAACAAGATGTTGGACCAGTTTCAGTCAAAGCTAAGGAATTCTACATGGAGAGGAAAATAATGGAAGGAATTAAGTTCAAAAAGAACAAAGAAAGTTAAGTTAAGAAAAAAAAAAAAAAAAAAAAACACATTTAAAAAAAAAAAATATGGAAAGAAATGAAGTGAAATAATTTATTAAAAAAATATATATTATATAAATTAGAAATGAATATGTTGATGTTGGGAATGAAAAGAGAGATAACAACCTTGATTAAAAAGAAAAAGAAATCAAAAAGTGAAGAAGGTTGTTTTTTTTTTTAATATTTCAAATTGTCTATTTAAAAAAAAAAAAAAAAAAAAAAAAAAAGAAATCAAAACGTGAAGAGGTTGTTTGTAAAAAATATTTCAAATTGTCTGAAAAAATTAAAAAATGAAGATGTTTTAAAAAACATTTAAATGTCTGAAAAAAAAAAAAAAAGAAGGTCTCTAAGAAGAAAGTGAGTAGGTATCTGAAAAAAAAAAAAAAGGAGAAATAGCTGATAGTTAAAAATGGAAGGTACATTGATAGTTTCATTAACAATTGTTAATTTTTCTTTTATGTACAATGTTGATGTGAAGTTCATTTATGAGTTTTCTTATTTTTGTTTTCTTTTTATTATATCTTGGAAGAAGAAAAAGAAAAATATTGAAAAACTAGGGGAGGGTGTCATGATATCCTGAGATTTCTCAGAATATCATTTAATAATAGCAAGGGGGTTGTCTATTTGTTAAGAAAAGAAATGGAAAAAGTATAAAAAATTTAAATGATAAAGAAAAAGTTTAAGAGTTGCTGCCCTGGCAGAAGAAAAAAAAGGGTTAATTCCCTAGGTTTTTGATTTTTAAAAAAAGACGCGCGAAAAAAGAAATAGAGAGAGACGGCAGACGGACTGAGAAGAAACAGACGGTTTTTTAGTTTAGAGACGGCAGTTTTAGTTTACGGACTGGAGATTTCAGAGAAACAACGACGGACAATAGAAGAGAGACGGGCGCAGACGAGAGAGAAACAGACGGTTTTTTTAGTTTTAGAGGACGGCAGTTTAGTTTTAGGGACTGGGAGATTAGAGAAACGGACGGACACGAGAAGAGAGACAGATGAGATAGAATAGAGAGACTGACGGACAATAGAGAAACAAACGTTGAAACCGGGAGAAAGAGATTGTTGAGAAAAACTGAATATTAATATAATAAAGGAAAGAAAAACGAAAATGATTGAGTTGGAAAAAAGAAGAAGTTGTTTGAGAATCAGAGATATTTGAAGAAGAAAAAAAAACTGAAATTAATGGAAAAGGAAAGAAATGAAAGAAGTAATTGTTTGAAACGGATTTTAAAAAAGAAGAAAAAGAGGAACTTATATTTGATTAAAAAAAATTAACGGAAAAAAACAAGGGAAATAATAACAAAAAGAACAACTTTATAATTTATAACGAAAAAGAAGGTATTTTTTTTTTTTAACTGTTCTATGTACTTTTGTTGCTGTGTGCACCCCGTCTGTTTTAAAAAAAAACAAAGTAAATAATAATTGTTTTTTATAAAATAAAATAATTATTAATCACTCACAAATGTCTTAATGACTATATTTTTTTTTATATTTTTGTTTGAAGGAAAACATTCTGTGTTTTTCCCCTGAAGTATTTTTCTTTTTCTTGGAGAGTAAAATAGCCTAGCCACTTCAGGATCCACGCGACTAGCGAGATGTCTTTGAAAATATTGACAGACACTTCGTTGACAAAATATATTAATATATATATATATATATATATATATATATATATATATATTATTATACTATATATAATACTGGTAGTGAGCGATTAAAAATACACGAATTAAATAAAGATAAAAACCTTGAATACTTCGGACATTTTGCACTAAAAACGTGTAAAAGTGCTGAGTAAAAAGAGAATTTAAAACGAATGGTTTTAAACAGACCGACCCGAGTTTCTCGCAGGGTATGTTTTGCCCTCTAGTTGCCACAATATAAACGACTGGGTTGTACCTATTTTCGTTGTGGTGGATACATTTGACCATCTATTGTTTCGAAGTGTCGTTTCGCCTTGTGAATAATATATGTCGATACTACGTAATAGAATCATTTGATCTATATATTATCTTCATTTTTTGATACCACAGTAATTATTTATATTATATATATAATACATACGATATATACATAATATACACATAATATAAGGCGCCCTCGAGGGGGGAATGTCAACGGGATCGGATCATTTTGTTGTGCCTACACCCATGAGCCTTCGGTTCTTTTGGCTGGCCCACATAAAAATGTCCTTGTGTCACGCCCTCATAAGTATCTTACACTCTAATATATATATAACATTTATCTATATATAAACGTCTATCTGCATTTATCTTGACAGAATCTTTGATCAGTTTCTCCTACTTCTTTAGTCTGTTACGTGTGTTTATGTTTACTCCTCTCTCTCTCTCTCTCTCTTTCTCTCTCTTCTCTTTCTTCTCTCCCCCCCTCTCTCTCATCTCTTTCTTTCTTCTCTCTCTCCCCTCTCTCTCTCCCCCTCTCTCTCTCTCTCTTCTTTTCCTTTTCTTCTCCCCTCTCCCTCTCTCTCTCTCTCTCTATATATATATATATATGATATATATATGCCAACTCCCCATGTAGACAACTGTGGAGGCGGGACACTAATTGAAATTTCGTTTAGCTATAAGCCGTTACTCGCCTATCACTGTTTAGAAACTTGAGTTCTCTGGTGATTGTAAAAATATACCCCATAAGTATGTATCAATTAGTTGTTCACCTCAGACTGGCAGCCGCTAATGGCCACAAGGGTAAGGAACTGGGCAGACGAAAAATTCTGTCGGTTTCGATCTCAGCTAAGGTAGCTGTTAAAAAGTCGAGCCGCACTGATGAGAAGTAAACTTCGAATGAAACACGTGTCTGTGGGTGGACCACACACACACCACACACACACACACACATATATATATATATATATTGAGCTGGTGATATATGTTTTTTAACGTTAGTATGTGTGTGTACGGTCGCTTGATTTAATGTATATATATACAACAGACAGACACACCACATACCACACACACACATATATATATATATAATATATATATATATATATATATATTATACTTTTTAAAGAACTGTATGTAGTCTCAATCGAACGTGAGAACAGAAGACAATGCAGAGAGAGAGAGAAGAGAGACGAGAGAGAGAAGGAGAGGGGGGAGGGATGCAGTTTTTCAGAAAGAAATAATTGAATTTTTTTAAATAAAAAAGAACGAACTGCGTCGAGTTTATTATCTTCCTCCATTGGTTTCTTTCTCTTTAGCCAACTGTTTATGGTTTTAATTGAAAAATTATAATTGCATTATGACAATCAAAACACCCAAAAATAAATACATGCATCTAAAACGTAGAAGAAATCGAACTATATCATCGGCGGGCAATCACCCTTACACACACGCTACCCTATCCTCTAGCCTCTGCTCCCCTCCTCCTCCCCATACATATTCCACACAAGGAGATGTTGCTTGTGTAAAAATAACATTGTTATTAGAATAATAACAAAGATTGTTCAATGCTCACAAAAGAACAGACACCATGAAAAGAATATGGTATTGTTTTTAAACTTTTTAATCATACACGTGCTAGAAGGCAGTGTTGAGGTTTATTTTTTCCTGGATAGGACTAAATTCCATTCTGATGGTGAAGTTACCATTCTGTGAGGACTGTCAGAAGAGACCACAAATCCGTCTGTCACGTCAAGACTTAACACTTATTGCTCTTTATAGCAAATACCAAAATATTTTATCTATATGGATATACCACGATAGGATAATTTAATTATTACAGCATTTTATATTTTTTACTTAAGAGCTATTGCCTAAATATTTCAATATAATAAAAAAAAGTATAATAATTTAATTTAACTCTCTATCACCTTTCTTAAATAGTTTTTTTTTTAAGTATTTTAGATTCAACTAGGCCTATGGAATATACCACAGTAGGATAATTTAATTATACAGCATTTTATATTTTTACTTAAGAGCTATTGCTAAATATTTTTCAAATAAATAAAAAAAAAGGTATAAATAATTTTAATTTAACTCTTATCAACTTTCTTAAAATGTTTTTTTTTAAGTATTTTAGATTCAACTTAGGACCTATGGATATATACACAGTAGGATAATTTAATTATTACAGCATTTTAATTTTACTTAAGGAGCTATTGCTAAATATTTCAATATAATAAAAAAAAGTATAATAATTTTAATTTAACTCTTTATCACACTTTGCTTAAATGGTTTTTGTTTTAAGTATTTTAGATTCAACTTAGGGACCTATGGATATACCACAGTAAGATAATCTAATTATTACATCATTTTATATTTTTACTTAAGAGCTATTGCTAAATATTTCAATTATAATAAAAAAAGTATAATAATTTTAATTTAATCTTTATCACACTTCTTAAATGCGTTTTTTTTTAAGTATTTTAGATTCAACTTAGGGACCTATGGAATATACCACAGTAAGATAATCTAATATTACATCATTTTATATATTTTACTTAGAGCTATCCTAAATATTCAATATAATAAAAAAAGTTATATAATTTTAATTTAACTCTTTATCACACTTTCATAAATGGTTTTTTTTTAAGTATTTAGATTCAACTTAGGGACTATGGATATACCACAGTAAGATAATTTAATTATTACAGCATTTTAATTTTTACTTAAGAGCTTATTGCTAAATATTCAATATAATAAAAAAAAGGTATAATAATATTTTATAACTCTTTATTCACACTTTCTAAATGGTTTTTTTTTAAGGTATTTTAGATTCAACTTAGGGAACCTTAGGATATACCACAGTAAGATAATTTAATTATTACAGCATTTTATATTTTTACTTAAGAGCTATTGCTAAATACTCAATATAATAAAAAAAGATTTAATAATTTTAATTTTAACTCTCTATCACACTTTCTAAATGTTTTTTTTTTTAAGTATTTAGATTCAACTCAGGGAGGCGTAATAATATCTACATTAATTTGCGGAAAATATTAAGTTGAGCCTGGCAATTCAACTGAAGCTGGTTCGCTGAAACATACATTCGAACTTCACTTCATACACAAGTATATAATTACCAAACCCCTCCGCACGAGCAGGATGTGACACAAGGTCAATTTTTAAGCGGAGTCAACAGTTGTTTAATTCAGAGTTTCCTTCGCCTAGACTGGTACCTAGCCAATGTTAAAGAGCTTCAGTCTGCCCTACTATTTATCCTAGCTGGAGTGGAGAGTAGGATTCATACCTTTCCCAAGGGTATTAGCGCTAAGGGAAATGCAATTACCACTTCCAGAATTTTATCATATATGCTAGAAGGTGATGGCTGAGGTCTAATTGTCTGGTATGACGTTAAAATCTATCTGATGGTGAAGTTCCAATTCTGGAGCTATGGAGAATGTGGAGTACCCTTCACTGACATGGAGTGTAGTATTATTTCCGTGTTGTCTTTTCAAATCATCATTATCACTCCTTGTGAGTATAATACACGAACGTTAGCTGGTTTGGTTTCGTTTGTTTTTGTTTTACGCATATCAACCTCATTGGGTCATTAATGCCAATCAACTTTTGAAATATAGTCATTTTAATGGAACTCAATTCTCTTTTATAAATACATTTTTCTATTTAAAACCATAGATGGGACCCTAACAGGTACTACCAATCCGGGTCAGAGTGGATCAGGGAGCAATGGTGATGAAGGGGAGCTCCACATTCTCCAAACCTCCAAAAACAAGTTGAATAAGTTCTTTCTTTTTTGTTAATCAACCACTAGGTCTGGTCTTCTTGCTGGGATAAGGTGATCTGTTTTTATCTCAAAGTCCCAGAAATATGTTATGCGTTTCATTCTTAAGAACAGATTCTGGTTTATGCATATACCATTTTGTTGTATAGTCAAAATTTAATTTTTTTGCAATAATTCCCAGTGGATCACCTTTCCAACACAGTCATGCCTAGTTTTGTATTCTCGTTGTGCTAGTTTGCTACATTCGCATAGTACATGGTTTACAGTCTCATCTCTGTCACCGCACTGTCTACATTTACTGTTTTGTTGCGTCTTATCAATTTTTGCTTTGATATAATTTGTTCTTAAGGCATTATTTTGTGCAGTAATTATTAGTGATTCAGTTTTTCTCTTGGGGTTTTCTTCTTAGCCATGTCCAGGTCTTTTTATGTGCAACCTCTCGATTTGTCGTTTGAAGTGCCCATATAATAATAATAATAATAATAATAATAGAATAATGCGTAGAAACCACTATCCAACAACTTGAGGATTACACAAGAAAGAGCAAAGACAAACTACTTATGGCGGCCAAACATAGTAGAAGTGACAGATGGACAAACAGAAAAACAACAAAACCTAGAAAACAAAAATGGGAAGAAAAACAATTATATGGACACTTCAAACGACAAATCGAAAGAGGTTGCATATGGAAAGACTTGGACATGGTTAGAAAAGGAAACCTCAAAAGAGAAACAGAATCATTAATAATTGCTGCACAAAATAATGCCATAAGGACAACTATATAAAAGCGAAAATTGATAAGACCCAACAAAATAGTAAATGTAGACTTTGTGGTAATAGAATGAGACTGTAAACCATATACTCTGCGAATGTAGCAAACTAGCACAACGAGAATACAAAACTAGACACGACTGGGTTGGAAAGTGATCCACTGGAATTATGCAAAAAATTAAATTTTGACCACACAACAAAATGGTATATGCATAAAACGAAACGCATAAAATTCTCTGAGACTCTGAAAATAAAAACGGATCACCTTATCCCAGCCAAGAAGACCAGACCTAGTATTGATAAACAAAAAAGAAAGAACTTGTCAACTGGTGGATTTTGCAGTGCCAGCAGATCACAGGGTGAAGCTAAAGGAAAATGAAAAAATGGACACATATCAAGACCTTGTCAGAGAAACTGAAAAAATATGGAATATGAAAGTGAAAGTTATACCAGTTTAGTTAGTGCACTTGGAACAGTCCCAAAAGGATTAGAAAAGGTTTTGGAAAGTTTGGATATCAAAGGAAGGATTGAAACCATTCAGAACACTGCACTGCTGCAATCTGCCAGAATACTCAGAAGAGTCCTGGAGACCTGAGGAGACTTGCTCTCACTCAGACTCCAGTGAACGACCATCAGCTAATGCTGATGTGAAAACTCAAAAGGAGATAATAATAAATAATAATAATAATAATAATAATAATAATAATAATAAATAATAATTATTATTATTATTATTATTATTATTATTATTATTATTATCATTATTGATAATTATGAGGGTGTTGTTGTATTTGGTTACGAGGATTATTGTTCTGTATTGTTCTTTAGATTCATCTAAAACTGATTTTCGTTTCGTTTTAGTCTCTTTTTATATTTCCGGGCTTTTCTTTGCATTATGTTTCGTTTCGTTTTATTACGAAATCCGATTTTTTTTTTTAGTATTTCGCTTTGTGTTTTCAACCACGCCTGACAATTGAAATCCTGAGAAAAACTGAGATTAACCATCTGTGATTCAACCATTTTAATTCACTTCCATTTTATTATTACACACATACACACACACGTACACACACACACCACATACACGAGAGCGCGCACATACACACGCACACGTAGTGTTGAGAAAGAGAGAGAGAAAGAGGGAGAGAGAGATAGGATGGACGTGAGAGGGAGAGGGGGAAAGAGAGAGAGAGGGGAGAAAGAGAGAGTACAGAGAGAGAGAGAGAGAGAGAGAGAGAGAGAGAGAG
>CM042170.1:70760528-70770528 GCA_023376005.1 Doryteuthis pealeii | reverse complement strand
GATAAGTCCACCAAAGTTCAGTTCCCGAGTACTTTCGGCACTTCGAAGTGCCATCATCAGGGGTGATGTATTCCAGTTTTTTTTTTTTAATTATATTAATGTGGAGGCTGGAAGGAGAAGAATTGGTGAGAAAGGTGTTATAGACATTAAAAAGTTGGCCAGAAAATCATACAATTTAGAAATACATGTATTTGTAAATAGATACAGCGGATAAGCAACACCAAATAATCTGAATTTACATGTTTACTTTTCATCTTGAACGATTTGTAAGGTCGATGCAAGATGATAACGGTCGTACAATTAAGAAACACTAGAATTAAAATATAGATTCGGTGGATAAGCGACACCAGATAATAAGGATTTACATTTTTACATTTCCTCTTGGACGATTTAGACGGTAGCATTTTAACTGGAGGGTGATCCAAGATAATAACGGTTGTACCATTAAGAAACACGAGTATCAATTTATAGATTCAGTTGATAAGCAACACCAGATAATCAGGATTTACATTATTACATTTCATCTTGGACGATTTGGACGGTCTCATTTTTAAGCAGAGGTTGATGCAAGTTGATAACGGTCGTATTACAAGAAATACGAGTTAAAATATAGATTCATCTATTTTTGGTTACATAATGTCAGTGTTTTGGTTACACTCAACTAACTCACTCGACCTATAGGAAGACCATGCCTGCGCTTTAAAGATGTCTGCAAGAGAGACATGAAGACATGCCACATCGACACCAACACATGGGAGGCTTGTGCAGAAGACTGTGAGACCTGGCGACTCATCGTCAAACAAGGAACGAGAAGGAGTGAAAAAAAGGTGAAAGAAGCCTCCACAGAAAAGAGAGCCAAAAGGAAGGAGAGACAACAGCATCCCCGGCAAGCATCACTGCACCAGAGATTGCCATTCAAAAATTGGTCTGTTCAGCCACTCATGCAGTTGCAGATAATAAAAAACAAAAGTGGACACTACGCCATCGTCTTTTATAGACGGAAGTATGCCAACACAATTTCAGTGTTTTGGGGCGTTTTGGTAATAAATGATGCCTAATATAGAATCCGAAGAATTTGGTCAATTTGCTAATTCAATCAGAGAGATCTTCGGATTGGGATTTTTGTCGTTTGCAAACGTTTATCTAATTTTAATTTGAATTATATTAAATCGTGACAATTAATTTACAGACACCGCACACCGAACCTGGAATGAGGAAGATTCCTATGTAATAGAATTAGCATGCAATGATCAGATATGATCCATTTCATTTTAGATTGCCAACACAGAGAAAACAAAACAATAAAATTAAAAAAAAAACATCCCAGAAGCTTGTTGCTATTAGACTGATACTTCTACGACCTACCTTTCGTACATTGTACAAAGTTATATATATATACTAGCAAATATATGCACCCTCCGGGTGCAAGTATTTAAGTTTTAATGTAATAAAATATTGTATTAAATTAGAAAGGCTAATGAAACTAAATAAGAATACAGATAAAAAGATTTGAAACAGAGGGAGTATAATAAAAGATTTGAAACAGAGGGAGTATAATAAAAGATGGAACAACTGAAACTTACTCTTCCATCACTCTCGTCTTTCATTGTTATTTTTTCTAATTTAAGTATTTAGTTATAAGAGGAAGTAAAGAATAAAATGACATTTATTTTATCTTGTTAATGGATTTCATTTAAGATTCATTGAAGAGATTTTTGCTTATATTCATTAAAATAAAACCAAACAGTTAGAAATCAATAACACTGAGCACATATTTATTAAATTTGATTTTTTAATATTAATATGCAAATTAGCCTTCCCGTTCACATTGTAAACCGCTATTTTGTTGTATATATAAATATAATTGCATGTTGTCAGAATGTAAACATAGTTAACAGTATTAATAATGTAAGACAATTTTATTGATAATTGAGGTTTAGATAAAAATAAAATCATGGAGAATGTGATGTCAATAACTAAGAGAATTGTGACTTGAGTAGGAATATAGTTTCGGTTACAGACAGAAAAACACACAATCTCCATTATAATAAGATATATATATATATATATATATATATATATATATATATATATATATAAATAAAAGGTGGCTTACCGGTGAATATGGGCACGATCGTTGGGAGGTGCAAAATTCAGGGGTTAAGTCAGCGATATAACAAAGACAAAGTGCTCAATACGAAGTAGAGCAAATTTATTATAAAATGGATACAATAGAAACCTACTCGAGTTTCACCATAAGGATCTTCAGGGTTAAATCCACTGAATTAATCGAGGTACCGATTAATTACAGTCGATCACACATGTGTTCATTGTATAAGATATTACGTTACTAAGGAACGCTTGGTAAATTCTACACGTAGCGGATAATATTACGTTGGCTCGTAGTTATGGCTTTCTTACGAGGAAATGTATGTATGATAAGGTAGATTATAGTTAAAAAAAATGTATATATATATATATATATATATATACTACTACTAACTCACACCCTCACCAAATCATATGTACATGCATGTAATTTTGCTTTCAATAAAAATCTTTCGACTGAGGATGTCCGTATAAATCGGACGAAATATTTCAACTCTTAGATTTGTTATGAGTTATCATTTCTTGTTAACTATCCTTTTATCTACCTCATACTGTCGGATTCTACTACATCCATCCTATCTTCATATATATATATATATATATATATATATATATATATATGAGAACAACATGAAACAGTCAATCTAGATTTTCTTGATAAAGGAAGGTCATACTTCCGAAATATTGAATGAAATAAATGAAACTCAACACTCAACATCCAACGGTGTTTCTCATTTATTTCACACCCATGTTTCACACAGAACCCACAAAAATATATATAATAAAAATATATATATTATAGACATATATATACATATAAAAGATATATACAAATATAATATACTCTCCCTGAGAACTAGACTCACCATATATATATATATATATATATATATATATATATATGTGTGTGTGTGTGTATGTGTGTGTGTGTGTGTGTGTGTGTGTGTTTAGTCATCCTTAGAGCCATTTAACCCGGACTAGCTCAGTCGGTAGAGCGTTCGGCTAGAAACCGCAAGGTTCTTAGTTCGATACCGGCCCTCGCCAACTCAGTGTATGAGTAGCACAGGGATCTGAGCGGTAAAGTAAGGAGCTGATGGTAGATGTGGCGCTCCACCTCAGACACAAAAACAATCTTCTTGGTCTAGCTCTAGTGAAAAGTTGATTAGCTGATACCGACATTAGGCCGCCCCGACGACTTTACTTTTTACTAGACTAGCTAATCCGCCCTGTCGGCTAGGGCGTTAGAATGCACCGACTGCACCTCTGCAGAGGGATAAGACTCCCCCAATGGGGCCATCTCTTGGCCGTGGGTGGCGACCCGTGATGCTTAAGGATAGAGCCCAGGTGGATGAGCAGTTCATGACATGCAATACTCCACTTTGGCCCTGTCTTGGGCTAGACGGGCGGTCGGAGAGGCCCCCCTTCGATCAATCGGCTGGTCACGTCAAGCCCTAGCACCTATATGATTTTCCCAACCCTATTGCTCTTATGGCAAGCCCCAACCCCTTTTTATCATATGGGTGCTAGAAGGCGGTGGCTGCGGGTCTACATGTCCTGGGAATAACGTTAAACTCTGATGGTGAGGTTCCAGTTTTGGAGGTTTGGGGAATCACCATTGCTGCCTGGTCCACTCTGACCCGGAGTGGTAGTACCTGTTAGGGTCCCATCCATGGGTTAAATAGAAAAATGTATTTATAAAAAAATTGTATTATCCATTAAGAATTGATTTATTTCAAAACTTTATCGGCATTAAATGGCCCACTGAGGTTGATATGCCGTAAAACAAAAGAAAACAAACAAATCAGAGTAGACTAGCTAATGAATTTATGATGTGGTTAGTTGAGAGTCTGGCAAGTCGAAGTAGTTTCTTGTTTTTATAGCATTGCCACTTTCCTGTGGATTGGATCTACGGAAATCACTCGCTGGCCTAATTAAATTCTTAATGTGGGGTCTGGAATACGACTCAGTTCCGCTAAACAAGAGTCGACTTGCAGGATCCAGATGAGATTTACGATTGTAATCAGGTCATTATGTCGCCGTTTTATTGTAGCATTTATCACGTCAGACGATATATATATATATATATATATATATTATATATATAATATATATATATATATATATATATATTGAAAAGAAGGTGAGTCATCCAAAAAAAAAAAAAAATAGAACGAGTCACGATTTTGACTGTCGAAAAAAAAAACCGAACAAGTCGGAATAATGAATATATAAAAGTATATACCCGTAGAGCTAGTTTAATATATTTGATTGGAGTTCTCCGTGTCATAGTGGGTAACGGATTGGACTGCGATATTACATTCACTTTCGAATCCTATGCCAAACTGTGGGTTAAATAATACCACTACTGTTCTTCTACAAAGGTGCATTTTAATATAGGATCATTGATGCTATTTCCTCAATCTACTAAAGACGATGGCATAGGATCCACTTTTTTTTAATCTGCAGCTGTGCGAGTGGCCCGAACAGACCAATTTTTGAATGGCAATCTCTGGTGCAGTTATTGCAAACAAACGGTGATGTTTGCTGGAGATACTGTTGTCTCTCCTTCCTTTTGGCTCTCTTTTCTGCGGCGGATACTCTCCTCTTTTTTTCACTCCTTTTCGTTCCTTGTTTGACGAGGAGTCGCCAGGTCGTATGGTCTTCTGCATAAGCCTCCTATGCGTTGATGTCGATGTGGCATGTCTTCATGCATATATATATATATATATATATATATATATATATATATATATATATATATATCTTTGAAAGGAAGGAAAAACTCAACACCGTTATTCCATAATGAATTTTTCTTGGTGACAGTCTTTTAATGTATACATTTTGTAAAGAAATTTTTTCTTTTTTTTTGAAGAGTAAATTTTTCTGCAATTTAAATTATTGTTGATTTTCCATCTGATGAGACTTGATTTTGGGGAGCTATATTAAATCAACTTAGATTTATAAAGGTCCCAATTTTGGTCGAAATAAATTTATCATGGAATAACGGTGTTGAGTTCTTCCTTCTTTTCAAAGATAAATATTGCTCTGTATATAATCTAAAAGGTTTATTATACATTGAGCTCTCTTTAATGATTTAAAGATTCACTGTATTTGTACATATTGGATCATACAATAATAATACAGTGTCTCTTAGAAATCACATATAGAATCATCCTTACTAACAAGTTTCGGATACCTCACACACGCACACACACATACACACACACACACACACACACACACACACACACACACACACACACACATGTGTATATATATATATATATATATATATATATATATATATATATATATATATATTGCAGAAGACCGTGCAACGTGGCGCCTCCTCGTCAGGCAGGGAACAAAAAAGAAGTAGAGTGGAAAAAAGCTGCCACAGAAAAGAGAGCTAAAGAAAAGGAGAAACAGCAGCACCCCAACAACTACAGGAAGCATCACCTTTTGTTTGCACCCATTGCACCAGAGACTGCCATTCGAGGATCGGTCTGTTCAGCCACTCACGTTGCAAACAAAACAAAAAAAACAACAAAACAAAAAAACAAAAAAAAAACAACAAAAACAAAAAAACAACAACAGAAAAAACAACAAAACAGAAAAACAACAAAACAGAAAAAAAACAAAACAGAAAAAAACAACAAAAACAGAAAAAAACAACAAAAAAAAAAAACAACAATACAGAAAAAACAACAAAACAAAAAAAAACAAAACAAAAAAACAACAAAACAAAAAAAACAACAAAACAAAAACAAAAAAACAGAAAAAAACAACAAAACAAAAAAAACAACAAAACAGAAAAAACAACAAAACAAAAAAACAACAAACAGAAAAAACAGAAAAAAAAAACAAAACAGAAGACAACAAACAGAAAAAACAAAAGACAAACAAAACAAAAGAAACAAAACAAAACCAAAAAACAAAAACACTAATAAACAATAAACAAAAACTACGCCATCGTCTAAAATAGACGGAAGGGTTGCCAACAACAAATATGTAGTATAGTGAGAAATTTGAAAAAACACAGGTTTAAATAAAAGTAGTGGTAAGTTTATTAGCCGACGCTGCAGTGTTTCGATCTGTTAAGTAGGTCTTCTTCAGGGCTTTTGTTGATATAAGGAATAGTATATGATTTTTATCATAGAATAATGAGAAAGACTGTTTATCAATCTGTTCAAAATTTTAAGTTTGAAGAAGGGCCGCCGGAAAGGTAGACGGTTTGAAATATGACGTTAAATATTCTTTTTTATGGCGTGAGTGTGTGAGTGTGTGTGTGTGTGTGTGTGTGTGTATGTATCGAAAAATGAAATATATATATATATATATATATATATATATATATATATATATTTATACATCTTTGAAAGGAAGGAAAAACTCAACACCGCTATTTCATAATAAATTTTCGTTATTCCATAATAAATATATTTTGTGTAGAGTTTTTCCTTCTTTTCAAAGATAAATATTGCTCTGTATATAATGTTAAATGTTTATTATACATTGAGCTCTCTGTAGGGATTTAAAGATTCACTGTATTTATACATACTGGAGCATACAATAATAATACAGTGTGTCTTAGAAATCACATGTAGAATCATCCC
This sequence comes from Doryteuthis pealeii, assembly GCA_023376005.1. Lineage (NCBI taxonomy): Eukaryota > Metazoa > Mollusca > Cephalopoda > Myopsida > Loliginidae > Doryteuthis > Doryteuthis pealeii. The sequence goes on along the minus strand of CM042170.1, from coordinate 70,763,803 downwards.
TTACTACCAGCTTTTGGATACGTCACATAAAAATATACTACCAAACATCAACCGGGGAGAAAAAAAAATTTGTAAAAAAGAAAAGACCAAGATAATCGTACCAACCAAAAATAATCTATTGGTACAATATTTTGGCCAAAAGAAAAAACAATTTATATGCATATATATATATATATATATATATATATATATAAGATATATATATTCATACAAAACCGCCAGGAGACTAAAGCTAATTAGTAAAAAGTGCTCTATACCTAAGTAGAGCAAATAATAAAGATAAATCTAATGAGTCAGACGAACCTACAAAAAGTTTCGCTTAATGCTCTTCTTAATGATATATATATATATATATATATATATATATATATATATATATATATATATATATATATATAATGTCTATGCATTAATTTATGTTTAAGATTTAGTTTGCAGCCGTTACTTACCGCCTTTGACCGCTTTTAAGTGCCAGTCTCAATCGCCATTAGAATGTTTGATGTTAACCGTTCAATGTGTGAGTCAACAGAGCAAATCAGAAACCCATGTCCGTACACAGACACAGACCCAGACCCACATACGTTCGAAGAAGCGACACACATGCAATATTAGGTATTATTTAGTTTTCGCAAGTCCCGTCCAAGAACAAGAACACGACTGAGAGAACAGACACTACGCTTTAGTCTCAGTTCAAAGGAGTGTTGCTTAGTTGGTTGGTTGGTTAAATGGCATATCACACCTTGTGGTTTATTTAATACCACCTCACACAAACACACACACACACACATACACACACACACACACGCATATATATATATATATATATATATATATATATATATATATGAAAGTAAATGGAAATTAATCCGACAGTATGAATTTAATATTTTTAGAAAAAACAAAAGATGTTATTTGTTTGCTGACAGAATCTGTTTCAACCATTTAATAAATCGGTCTTCATCAAGAGCAACATATCAATGAAAGATGGAATAAATAACCGTTAGATAGGAGGCACAAACGAACGCTAGTGTTCGATGCTGGAATCTTTAAAAAAAATGCGTATTCTGTATTGAAAATAAAATAAATTTTATTTTTAAAAATCAGAAGCATTATAATCCATATCAAAAACTCAAAAGAGTTTGATGTAAAAATATATAACTAACTTTTAACTTACTTTTTGTAGCTGGAATACAACATGAACATTTTTTATTCTTTTTAGAGACTTTTTATATATTTCCCGCTGGACGCCCCATTAAAATCCCTACATAAAGAAACCTTGCGTTGATCCAGTCATTCTGAAAATAGAAATTTATGTCTACAATATTAAATGGAAAAAATCCATGTTGTCATCATTTAAATTTCATTTTTTATATATATTCATGAATTTAAATCAAATCTTCATTATTTTTGCTCAAAAACCGAGCCCTGGGGATATTTAATGTGTATATATATTTACTTTGTCGTCAATTGTTTTATTTTCGAAGTTTCCTCCAGACATACAGATTCACACAACTGCCTTTATATATATATATATATATATATATATATATATATATATATATATATATATATATATTGCGATGCAAACCTTCGACATCCTCAAAAATAAGCCCTAGTGTTGTATTTCGGAGTGAAAATTAGTTTAATCCCTGCCGTTATTTTACTGGGTTTTCCCAAAAATATGACAGGGGTTATACTAATTTTCACTCCGAAATAAAAACACTAGGGGCAATTCAATGTCAAATCATCCAGAAAAAAATAAAATTGTCACCCACCCCCTTCAATTTTTCTAAAATTTTGTTCATGTGTAGAGTAGGTTAAAATTAGACAATCCCCCAAATTTGAGCTTCCAATTCGAAATATTCGCTGAGTTATGTCGATTTTAAAGTCGAAAAATTTGAGCGGGGTGAGAAAAATGGCGACATTTTGTAATCTATTTTTGTCTATAAAATGTGTTCTAGAACTCCCCTACTCCTAAAAATTGGTTTATAGAAGTTTTTTGGCCTGAGGAATCCAAAAATGTTATCAAAATAGGCATAAAGTTAACCCTTTTTACTTCATTAATTATTTCTGATTTTTCCAATGCAAGATCAATAAGTGAAAAAATCACAATGTGGCACTACATATAATTTTTTTTCATTATGCGAATTTTTCGAATTGGAATCTCAAATTTTGGGGATTGTCTAACTTTAACCCAGTCTACACCTGTACAAAATTGAAAGGGGTGTGTGACATGGCCTTGATGATTTGACATGGGATTAACCCTAGGGTTTATTTTCGGAGAAACACGGTAGCGTGGCCAGTTGAGACACAGAAACCAAGGCTGCTATGTGAGAACATTTAGTTGAATCACCCAGCGAGGATTGATGTTTTATTTTTATTCAAAGTGACATTTTTATTTGAAGAGTTCCTAATTTTAGTCATGTCCGAAAATGAAGGCGAATAATCTCAGTAAACAAGAAGCTAATCGAATGCAGGTTGAACTGGTCGTGAAAGTGCAGACTCAAAGCGTTTGCAAACATTCCCTAGGGTCTGACTGATATCAACCCAAACAAAATCTTGTCTATTGGAAACTGATGAAATGACCTAACACTGACAGACTACGTACTGAAGATTTATTTCTCCATTCCTATCTATCTATCTATCTATCTATATATCTATTTTTCTGTTTGTTTGTTTATATGCATATATGTCATACTCTGAGGAGGTACCTGGTGTAATGGGCTGTAGTCGTTGGAAATAGACTTGTCGACGCGATTTCAAATCCTGGGGTGACATGATGATGATGATGATGACGATGATGATGATGATGATGATGATGATGATGATGATGATGATGATTAATAAACATCATTAATAAATAAGATGCTAATTAAGATGTAATAATCATTGTGAATATAAAGTAAATAACTAAGGGAATTGTGAAGTAGTTTTTGTTACCAACCGAGAGACCCATAATCTCCGTTTTAGTTTATATATAGATTTATTTCTCCTATCTATCTATCTATCTCTCTCTCTCTCTCTCTCTCTATATATATATATATATATATATATATATATATATATATATATATATATATATTGTGTTTGTTTATATGCATATACTAGCAAATTATACACCCTCCGGGTGCAAGTATTTAAGTTGAATGTAATAAGATATTATATAAAATTAGAAAGGCTAATGAAATTAAATAAGAATGCAGATCAAAAGATTTGAAACATAGAACTGAAACTTACTCATCCATCACTCTCGTCTTTCATTGCTATTTTTTCTA
>CM042170.1:70735528-70758028 GCA_023376005.1 Doryteuthis pealeii | reverse complement strand
ACCACATATATATATATAATATATATAATATATATATATATATCACAACATTTATCTCTGTTTCCTACCTCTGTCTCGGTCTCTCTCTCCTACTCGCACTCTGTCTCTCTCTGATTTCTCATTTCTCTTCACATGCACACATATAGTCTCTCTCTCTCTCTCTCTCTCTCTCTCTCTCAATGTATATATATATATTATATATCTTAAACTATATTCCATATAATCATATATATATATATATATATATATATATATATATATATATATATATATCTTATTATAATGGAGATTGTGTGTTTCTGTCTGTAACCGAAACTATATTCCTACTCAAGTCACAATTCCCTTAGTTATTGACGTCACATTCGCTAGGAATTTATTTTTATTCTAACCTCAATTATTAATAAAATTGTTTTACATTATTAATACTGTTAACCATATCTACATACTAAGAACATGCAATTATATTTATATATACAACAAAATAGCGGTTTACAGTGTTAACGGGAAGGCTAATTTGCATATTGATATTAAAAAATCGAATTTAATAATTATGTGCTTGGTATTATTGATTTCTAACTGTTTGGTTTTATTTTAATGAATATAAGCAAAAATCTCTTCAATGAATCTTAAATGGAATCCATTAACAAGATAAAATAACTGTCATTTTATTCTTTACTTCCTCTTTTAACTAAATACTTCAATTAGAAAAAAATAACAATGAAAGACGAGAGTGATGGAAGAGTAAGTTTCAGTTGTTCCATTTTTTTATTATACTCCCTCTGTTTCAAATCTTTTATTATACTCCCTCTGTTTCAAATCTTTGTATTTGTATTCTTATTTAGTTTCATTAGCCTTTCTATTTAATACAATATTTTTATTACATTAAAATTTAAATACTTGCACCCGAGGGTGCATATATTTGCTAGTAATATATAATATAATAAGATAAATATATAGGTTTTACATAAACATCTTCACCTGATGAATGCATCGCATGAAACAAATATGGTTGTGAAAAGTTCCTTTGTCCCCCAATAAATAGATAAGTAAAACCTATATATTTATCTTATTATATTATATAACAGCTCTATTTATATTGAGCACTCTACCAATTAATACTGCCTTTGGTACACCATTCCAGCAAAAGCTGAAATAGTGACCAACTCACACTACAGTATATATATATATAGATAGATAGATAGATAGATAGATATACCAACACTTCTACGTGTGTAGGATGTGACACCAGGTCAATTTCTTAAGCGGAGTTTAACGTGCTTTGAATTTAGAATGTATATATATATATATATATATATATATATATATATATATATATATTATTGAAGAGCCAAGTCTATATTTACCCATAGCTTATAGATTCATACCTTTCCCATGAGTATTAGCGCAAAGTGAAATGTAAAAAGCCTAATCTAGGATTTGAACTTTGATCGACGAGTCGACTTCCTACGACACGAGCTATTACAACAGAAATGCTAATCTACAGATTCCATACATATGTATGTATGTATGTATGTATGTATGTAAATCTTTAACATATGTAATCTAATCTAAGAATATAAGATTTAATATATATATATATATAGAATTATTCTAACTCACAAACATACACACACACTTTCTCGCGAGTGAGTTGACAGTTATAATCTCTGTCTGTCTGTCTGTCTGTCTGTCTCTCTCTCTCTCTCTATCTATCTATCTATCTATCTATCTATCTAAATCTATGTATTTTTCAGTAATGTCTTATCCTTCTATTCATATATCTATTTCATTCGGTTCATATCAATCTATCTCTTTATCAATTTATCACCTCTCTCTTTCTCTCTCTCCTCTTTCTCTCTCTCACCTCTCTCTTTCTCTTTCCCTCTCTTTCTTTCTTCCTCTCTCTCTCTTTCTTTCTCTTTCTCTTTCTTTCTCTTTCTCTCTCTCTTTCTTTCTTTCTCTCTCTCTTTCTTTCTCTTTCTCTTTCTCTTTCTCTCTCTCCCTTTCTTTATTTTTCTCTTTCTCTTTCTCTCTCTCTTTCTCTTTCTCTCTCCCCCTTTCTTTATTTTTCTCTCTCTCTCTCTCTCTTCTTTCTTCTCACCTCTCTGAATCTATGTATTTTCAGTAATGTCCGATCCTTCTATTCATATATCTATTTCATTCGGTTCATACCAATCTAGCTCTTTATATCAATTTATCACCTCTTTCCCTCTCTTTCCTCTCTTTTCTTTTTCTCTCTCTCTCTCTTTTTCTTTCTCTCTCTCTTCTCTCTCTCTCTCTCTCTCTCTCTCTCTCTCTCCCGAATCTATGTATTTTTCAGTAATGTCTTATCCTTCTATTCATATATCTATTTCATTCGGTTCATATCAATCTATCTCTTTATCAATTTATCACCCTCTTCTCTCTCTCTTCTCCTCTCTCTCTCTCTCTCTCTCTCTCTCTCGCACAGTAAGGTGTGGTTTATTAAGAAACACTTGAGCACACACTTGCTGAGATCGTGTGCATGATATGTGAGGGCATTCTTATTCAGTTGAAATAAAGTTTGGCAGGTGGTACTCGATTCTATGACACCAACCTCACGTGAGAAAGATTTAATTGACAGCGTACCTGTTCGTCAACCACCATGGTATATGAATATCCCTGGTGACTGAATCGAGCACTAGGGAAAGATGACCTCATCCATTGCCAAAAACTTACACTTCACCTCTTTATAAAGGAAGTGTAATGATAGGTCATATATATATATATATATATATATATCTTATTATAATGGAGATTGTGTGTTTTTCTGTCTGTAACCGAAACTATATTACTAATCGAGTCACAATTAACATAGATATTTTCATCACATTCTTCATGACTTTATTTATATTTAAACCTCAATTATTAATAAAATTGTTTCACCTTTTTATTAGTGTTGTCCATATCTACATACGAATAACATGCTATTTGTATTAATATATACAAAAAATAGTGGTTTGCAGTGTGAACGGGAAGGCTAATTTGCATATTGATATTAAAGATGTGATTTTATTAAATATGTGTTTAGTATTATTGATTTCTAACTGTTTGGTTTTATTTTAATGAATATGAGCAAAAATCTCGGGGATAAATCTTAAAAGAAATCCATTAACAAGAAAAAATAAGTGTAATTTCATTCTTTATTTCCTAATTTAACTAAATAGTTAAATAAGTAAAATTCAGCAATGAAAGACGGGAGTGATGGAAGAGTAAGTTTCATTTCTATTTTTCTATTATAATCCCACTCTGTTTCAAATCTTTTTATCTGCATTCTTATTAGACTTTCTGATTTAATACGATATTTCATTACATTAAAACTTAATACTTGCACCCGGAGGGTGCATATATTTGCTAGTATATATAAAGATAAATCTAATGAGTCAGAGGAACCTACTATTAGTTTCGCTTAATGCTCTTCAGGGCTAAGATCTGAAGAGCATTAAGCGAAACTAATAGTAGGTTCGTCTGACTCATTAGATTTATCTTTATTATTTGCTCTACTTAGGTATTGAGCACTTTTTACGTATTAGCTATTCTCCTAGCGGTTATATGAATATATATATATATATATCTTATATACATATCAATTTTTTTTCTTTTTGCCAAATACTGTACCAATAGATTATTTTTTGTTGATACGACTATCTTGGTCTTTTCTTTTTTTCAAAAATTTTTTTTTTTCCCCGTTTGATGTTTGGTAGTATATTTTTACAATCAAACTATTTGCCGGGTTTTTTCTCACCGCAAGGATTTACTAACACACGCTTGGTATATCAAATATATATATATATATATATATATATATATATATATATATGTGTGTGTGTGTGTGTGTGTGGTGTGTGTGTGAAATGAAACTGGAAGTGAATCCGACGGTATGTTGAAAAAATGAATAAAAGAAATAAAGTATAGAATGGATACTATAGAATATTTTAATTAATATTACTTACATGTGTTTCGGTCAGGAGTTTATCCATGTGTACATTATTCAAACTATTATTATGTTTAAATAACCAAATGAAATGAAATAATAATAATAGAAAAAATGTAGAAATGTTCCGCACACAAAGAAAATTCGACCTTCATCAGAGTAAATTTGTTTTCAAATAAAGATTTACTCTGATGAAGGATGTGACACAAGGTCAATTTATTAAGCGGAGTTCAACAGGTTTGATTTCTCTTAGACTGGTTACCTAGCCAAGGTTAAAGAATCCCAGTCTGCCCATGCTATTTACCCATAGCTGGAGGTAAAAATGGATTCATACTATCGCAATGGTATTAGCGCTATGTGAAATGCAAACAGCTTTGCCCAGGAACTGAACTCGGGTCGAAGAATCCATTTCCTACAACTCTAACCATTAGTCCACGCGCTTCCAATACCATAGTAAACATATAGTAGTTTAATTTTGTTAAGTTTTTAAATGCCATCCTTGGCCAGTTGAAAAGGGCTTAAAGTAAGTAAGTCCTGAGTTATGGAATCCTTTGTTAAGTGAATAAGTCCTATCCAGCGTATTGGTAACGGTCCAGTGATTTAATGCTATGTCCGTCGTCCACGAAGGTCGCAGTAATTATGAGTAGGTATTGCGCCAGTACTTCCGGTGTAAGTATTGTATCAGCAGCAGCAGAGTACTGCCAGTGATTGGCCAAGAGGTTGATCACATAGTTCTCGGCGAGTCTATAAATAGAAGTGGGTATCTAGCATACACCTTATATACGAAGTTAGTGTAGGAAGTGCGTGGTGTAATGGTTAAAATCATGGGAAATGGACTCGTCGCCCGAGTTAAAATCCTGGACGGGTTAATTGCATTTCACTTAGCGCTAATACCCTTTGGGAAAGGTATGAATCCTACTTTCCCTCCAGCTATAGATAAATAGTAGGGCAGACTGGGCTCTTTAACCATGGCTAGGAAACCGGTCTAGGAGAAGGAAAACTCTGAATTCAAACCTGTTGAACTCCGCTTAATAAACTGACCTTGTGTCGCATCCTGCTCGTGCGGAGGGGTTGGTAAATATATATACGAAATTAGTCCACAAATTTCAACTTGTAGACACGGATGAAGAAGCGACAGAGATGAGGTAGAAACATAGGTCAAACGGCCGGACTGAACATAAAGACTGATTTTCTCATTGCTATAGAATATTACTTATATTAGACATATTACTTATATTACTTATAGTACTGGTTTTATCAATTCTGTTTCGTTTTATTGTCTTGTATGCAGATATATACAAGAAAATCGTCTGAAATTGACAACTGCGTCTCATTGTATTGCGATTCTTTGATTAGCGAATTGAAATGTCCATAGTAGCGTGCATTTGGAATTTGCAAGAAAATATCTGGTTGCCTTTGTTAAAATTTATTCATAGCATTTTGCATCGATTTCTAACTGAGTGTTAGGGTCAGGGATGACCAAAAATTAGATTGGATGAATGAAAGAAGAAATAGAAGAAAGAAACAAAAATGAAAGAAATACAGAAAGAAAGAAAAGTGACAAAGAATTAAGAAATAAATCGTGTATTATTATTCGAAACTAAAACCTGGAGATACGGAATGAAATATAATGAAAGTTGATTAAGAAAAAGAATATAATAAATAAATATTAAGATGATTAAGAAAAGAAAAAAAAGGGGAAAATATTGATAGAAGAAAAAAAGAAAGAAAGAAAGAAAGAAAGAATAGAATAAAAATAGATAAAGACGTATTGATGTAAGAAAGAAAAGAAGAAAGAAGAAAGAATATTGATAGGGAAAGAAAGAAGAAAGAAATAAAGAAAGATTAGAATAAAAAAGACAAAGAAATATTGAATGTAAGAAAAGAAAGAACGAAAGAAAGAAGAGAAAGAAATACGATAAGAAGAAAGAAAGAAAGAAAGAAAGAAATATGATAGAGGAAAGAAGAAGAAGAAAGAAAGAAAGAAAGAAAGAAGAAAGAAAGAAAGAGAAGAAGAATAAAAAAAGAATAATAGATAAAGAAATATTGAGTAAGAAAGAAAGAACGAAAGAAAGAAAGAAATACTGATAGGAAAGAAAAAAGAAAGAAAGAAAGAAAGAAGAAAGAATAGAAATAAAAAAGAATAAAATAGATAAAGAAATATTGATGTAAGAAGAAAGAGAAAAGAAAGAAAGAAAGAAAGAAGAAAGAAAAAAAGAAAAAGAAAGAATATTAATAGAGAAAGAAGAAAAGAAAGAAGAAAGAAAGAATAGAAATAAAAATAGATAAAGAATATTGATAAAAGAAAAAAGAAAGAAAGAAAGAAAGAAAGAAATATTGAATAGAGGAAAGATAGAAAGAAAGAAAGAATAGAATAAAAAAGAATAAAGAAAAGATATTGATGTAAGAAAGAAAGAAGAAAGAAAGAAAGAAAGAATATTGATAGAGGAAAGAAAGAAAGAAAGAATATTGATAGAGGAAAGAAAGAAAGAAAGAAAAAGAAATATTGATAAAGGAAGAAAGAAAGAAAGAATATTGATAGAAGAAAGAAAGAAAGAAAGAAGAAGAAAGAATAGAATAGAATAAATAGTAAAGAAATTTGATATAAGACAGAAAGAAAGAAAGAAAGAAGAAAGATACATAGAAGAAAGTAAAAGAAAGAATAGAAAGAATAGATAGAACAGATAAAGAAATATTGATGAATGAAATATAATGAAAGGTGATTAGAAAAGAATATAATAAATAAATATTAAGATGATGAAGAAAAGAAAAAAAAGGAAAAAGTGACAGGAGAAAATAAAAAACAAAGAAAGAATAAAACAACAAAACGGCGGGAAAAGAAGAAGAAACACTTTTGGTTTGTATTATCTGAGTTATTCAGACTATTGTTCTCATCTTCCTTGTTATCTGCACAACGTTTCGGCGAATATACCCTCCGGTCTTCTTCAGGTATTTCTGTCGGATTCGGGAACCTTCTCGGACTCGGAAACCTTCTTTTCGGACTCGAGTTGGACATGAAATACCTGAAGAAGGCCGGAGGGTATATTGGCCAAAATGTTGTACAGATAACAATGATTATGAGGACAATAGTCCGAATAACGCAGATAATACTAATCATCAAGCCTCATCTCAAACGTTCAGAGAATCATTTTATTTGTTACTTGGTTTGTTGGATTTTACGGCATGTCAACCCCTGTTGGTAATTCTACGCCAAAGACATTTTTTATTAATTCTAGTTGGGTATTCAAATGGTTAATTCATATTTACCAACACGTCCGCAAGAGCAGGATGTGACACAAGGTCATTTTAGGCGGAGTTTAACAGGTTTGAATTCAGAGTTTTCATTCTCCCAGACAATACAATAGACTTTCTAGTGACCAGGCCGCTGTGTTTATTTCCACCGAAGATTACCATGGTAGGACGAGTGTTATATAGCGCCTTCTTTACCGGCACTAAGTCGTGTAAGTTAGCAGTCGTTGCAATATATATGGTCACGTAGCGAAGTATGTAGTTATCGTTTAATGAAATCTACAACACATGCGTATAGTAGGAGTTTTGACTTTATTCTTCTTCTCGGCTGTACGTGGTGGGAGGCGAGCGTTGACAATGAAATGACCGAGGGTTGACAATGACTACTACTATTGAGATGACTGGTGATGGTGAGGTAAGGGGGGGGCTGGTGGGTCCCACAACCGTTGGCTGCAATGGACCGTGAGCGTCTGTTGCTCATTTGTTCTCCGTCCGCTGTCACCTGTCCAACTGACCTCGGCTAGAACCCTCAGGCCTTTTATATTGATAGATACTCCTACGCATCTTTATCTTTGACCGGAAAACCTCGCTCCCGTTTTCTCCTTTTTTTTAAATATATATTTTTATATTTCTCTTTGTCTTTTTGCCGGAAGCTTCGTTTTCCGGCCGAGGACAATACAACACGAGCACCACTTATACGTAAGATACGTAACACATTCAACATCTCATTTAAAATCCGACAACCAAACTCCGATTTCCTAGACCGGTTGCCTTATTAGTGTTACAAAGCGTGGTCTGTCCAAGTACTTGCCCATAGCTGCAGGGAGAATATTAATATTCATACCTTTTCGCACACATACATGTATATTATTACTGTACACTGTTCATGTTCCTGACACTAATACATTATTCTATGTATTAGACATGAGACTTTGATGAGTTGTGGTGTACCTGAGCACTGTACACAATAAATTTCATTATTATTACTAGCAAATATATGCACCCTCCGGTGCAAGTATTTAAGTTTTAATATAATAAAATATCATATTAAATTAGAAAGGCTAATGAAACTGAATAAGAATGCAAATAAAAAGATTTCGAAAAATAGAACAACTTTGAGATTAACTCTTCCATCATTTTCCATTACTTCCCGTCTTTTCATTGGTAAATTTTCCCAATTTTAACTATTTAGTTAAAATAGGAAGTAAAGAAAAAATTACAGTTATTTCTTCTTGTTAATGGATTTCTTTTAAGATTTATCCCCGAGATTTTTGCTCATATTCAATAAGATAAAACCAAACAATTAGAATCAATAACTAAGCATATATTTATTAAAATCAAATGTTTAAAATCAATATGCAATTTAGCCTTCCCATTCACACTGTAATCTGTTATTTTGTGTATATAAATACAATTGCATGTTATTAGTATGTAGATTATGGTCGACAGTCTTAATGATGTAAAACAATTTTATTAATAATTGAGGTTTAAATTTAAATAAAAATAAAATCATGGCGAATGTGATGTACATAACAAAGGTAATTGTGACTTGTATAGTAATATAGTTTCGGTTACAGACAGATAAACACACAATCTCCATTATAATAATAAGATTACGCTTCCTGTAACTCAACAACACTATACCTGATATCCCCTATCCATGCACATACATATATATTTATGACTATATGTTAATCATTTTTCTGACATTAGTATATTATCCTATGTACTGTACTAGGTATATCCAATTTGTCAAAAAATCCGTGTTTTTACAAAACAAATTTAACCCCCACATTTGAACAAAAAAATCAGTGAATTATCCGATTTTAATGAAATTTTCAGTGTTGATTTATGAGTGAATTTTATAATGCATCAGTTATTTTATTTCAAAACTTTCTGATTTCTTTCGTGTCATTTAACTTTGACCCCCTCCCCTTATTTTGGGGACGCAAAATATCGGTGGGGTTATATACTTTCACAACATCTTAGAAAGTACAAAACTAATTACAGTATTTTCCGCTGTGAAAATTGCAAACATCCTCTTCCAGTTTTTGAACTGTGGTCGCCGTGTCCCTTTTCAGCGCAGATGCCCGTTGCACACCGAGCGCCACCTAATTTAAAATATGTAACACATTCAAACATATCTCATTTAAAAAAAAGTTTATTGTCTACCGGTCCAATTGCAATTTAACAGTTCCATTATCATGTTTCCCGCCTTCTCAATTCGTGCGCACCTGTCATCTTCACAGCAAAAGATGATGACTTATCAGAACAAAATTGAAATATCACATTTCATTCACGTTGAAAATTGCCTTCCTCATTTGGTTGGTTGGTTGGTGGCTCGGTTGGTTGGTTTTACTACACTTGATATTGACGTCAATCTAATTCTGTCTCATGAAATTGCATGTTTTCAAATAAACAAAGTTTATAATGATTTGCAATCAATAAAAGATTCAAATAACATTTTCTTTAATAATAAAACTTGCATACAATCAAAATGATTTCAAATATTTTTATATGATACAAATGATTTGTTCATATTTACAGACTCCCTGGCTGTCTGGCTGATACCGACATTAGGCCGCCCCGACGACTTTTTACTTTTTTACATAGTTTCATGTATTTCTCTCTAATATTAGATATTTGTATACATTTAGATAGTATTTCTCTTAATGTTTGAGATTAGGCTTGATGATTAATATAATCTGTGTTATTCGGACTATTGTTCTCATCTTTATTGTTATCTGTACAACGTTTCGGTCGATATGCCCTCCGGCTTTGTTCAGGTATTTCTTGTCGGACTCGGAACCTTCCCGGACTCGGGAACCTTCTTTTCGGACCCGGGAACGTTCTCGGACTCGGGAACCTTCTTTTCAAACTCGGGAACCTTCTTGTCGTAATCGGGAGCCATCACGGAACTTTGAACCTAACCCTTTATTCAATCCACGGGGGTATCCTGTTCTCATTCCGCTAACCATAGCTGGGGTAGGACCTGTGTTAATTATTTTTCTATGTTACTGCGGCCGGTCAGGATTGAAACTGGAATCCAGAGATAACTGTCACTTAGAACTGTCTTAACCTAACTACCTTATCCACTAGCCATGTGTCCAATTGGACAATTCAGTGTGAATGTTAAACTACACCAATCAGTTCTGTGCGTATTCTGGATGCTGTGTAGAAGACCTATCGGGAGTGACAATCAATAGTCATGTGAATCCGTGCTGACAGCACGACCTGATAATGATGATAGGGTTTCAATAGGGCACCTCACGTTGTGTATTGGTAGGGTTTTTTCTTCTTGGCATATTAGCCTTGGGGGGTTTAGGGCAAACCTTACCTGTAGTAGGAAAATAGTGATACTATTAACCCATAACAAGGGATGAGGGTCATATTATATAATATATATTATATATATATATACTAATATATATTATTTTGAATTCAAGACAGTTACAATGTAGCATATTCACCGGAAGTTAACCAGACAAATATATATATATATATATATATATATATATATATATAATATAAAATTCAAACCCCATTCTCAACAGATATTAAGGTAAGAGACGGTTATTTTATCTTCTCTAATAACTATTAGAAAAAATTATATAAACTTGAATGCTTCCAAAGGAGTCTAATAATAGATAGAAAAAACTTTCTACCAGGGACCCCACTCTCAATGTGGTTTATACTTTTGAGAGGGGGGGGTCGCTTGGAAAGGATTTTTCAATTTATCCCCCCATTTCATTATTTTCATTTCAATCCATTCATTCATTCTAACATTAATTTCTTAACTATTATTATGGATGGTCACTGTTTCGCTTTTGCTGGAATGTGTCATTGGGTACCTAGATATGTAAACCTTTATTATATTATTTTATTATAATATATATATATATACTATAATTTATATATATATATATAATATATATATATATTTATATTTAATGGATGTAGAGGCTGGAAGGAGAGAATTGAAGAAAAGTATTAATATGCATTTTAGAATGTGTGTACTGTATTGAAAATTAATTTTGTTTAAAAGAATGTTTGTATGTTTTATTATAAAGCCTTTCTAGTATTTGGAGTTTTTGTTTGTTTTTTTTCTTTGTTCAGAATGTGTGTATTTTCCGTTAGAATATTTCGGTAATTAGAGTGGGGGCATATGTAATTTTAGGTGTTGTGGAAATGGAGCTATTATCGGATTCTCATTTACGCTCAAAGATCAATAATTGATTAGGATGAACACTTCTGACGATAAAAAACATTTGAAATAAATAAATATTCGCTCTTACAAACTGTAGAATTCAGCACTGTATTTTCTTTGAGTTTCATCGCAAAAAAAATTGTCTTTTACTTCAACCTACTATACATTATATATATATATATATTTCTTATATGCATTATTATATTTCTTATATATATATTTTCAAGATATGTATTATATATATATATTCATATCATAATATATATATATATATTTCATTATATTTATATTATTTCATATATATTATATACTATATATCATATTTCATAATATATATATATGATCATAATATTATTTATATATAGTATTATATATATATAGAAATATTTTTATGTCTGTGCGAATTTAATTACAGATTTGTGTCGGGTTCCTAAAATTTTTTTTTGTGTTATTGTCGTGTCCGTTTGAATTATTTATGTCTGTGTTATGATGTGGTGTAATTTTTATGTCTATCAAAGCAAATCACTGTTTGTGTGTTGTGTGTGCGTATGTGTGCGTTTTTTCTCTTAAGCGTCCCAACACGAGTATATATAATATATATAAATTATTATATCAGGGACATACCAGACACTGTATTTGTTGAACCTTATCAAAGTCTCTTCATCTATGTTTGCTAGAACATTTTTTTTTTTGTAAGCTTTACACTACACAGAATTGAAATCCGATCGTCCGTTGGTGTCATCACCCACCACCTTAACATTAGCGGCTGTCTTCACTTAACAGAATTGGAGGGCGGCGCGGTTTGTTTTAACTGTTTAATACACAACAATCCTTCTGTGTGTACAAGGCCGTTCACAGAGTGCTCCTTCCTTCTAGTAGCTAAGAGGTAGAGAAGAAAAATGACTACCAAAATTAATATAAATCCCGGACAGTGTAATAGAGAGTTATTACATCCAATATTGATTATTGATACGCCACCTCCACCAAACTCGCGATGAATATAGCCCAGATTGGGTAATCAATGTCCCGTACTTGAGGAACTACGGTTAGGTGTTCGGTGTCTACCTCAGACGCCAACAATTATAATTTACCGGTTGTTTATAAAGCCGCGATCGAGGCACGGCTATAGCACTCCCTTGCTGTATCGGCTGATCCCGTAAGAGTCACTCCCGCCGATTATTTACTTACTTGTATAATTCTTCACAAGGAATACTTGCATCTAAATAGCCCATGAAGCGTTGGCTTATTTTGTCTGTGCCATAAACGAAAGAAACACAACGAAGAATTCCATCCTTCTATCAGGAAGCATTATATAGTTATTACTAAGCCTGTGCAAAGCCATGGATGACCCGTGAGAATCGAACTCACTATTCAATGTTCTGCGACTCTATTTTTCAAAACAAATAAACCCAAAACGTGCCATCTTATTTTAGTATATAGTTAATTTACTAGCTGAGCTGCTAGATCTTTGTTGGCACAAGCGGCCAGAAATATGCGGCCCGCCCACATGCAGATCGACACTCCACCTAAACACATTCTTGCGAACAAGCTTGCTACTCACTACACACGTGAAGTCCCATTATTTTAGTTCTATATTATAAACTGAAGCTTAGCTAGTTGGTGCACAAGCCAGAAAGTATAGCGATCAGCACCCACGGAGAATTCGAACTCACCAACAAATGGTCTGCCCAAAACTAGCTTGCTAACCACCACTACACCACGTGAAATGCTCCAATTATTTTTGTCTATAGGTTGATTCTTAAGCTGATAGCTTAGATGTGGCCAACGGCCAGAAAATTATGGAGGCCCAACGGAGAAGTCGAAGTCTCTAACAATGTCTGCCAAAACTATTGCCTTGCTAACCACTATTACACCCGTAGAGGCGCACCAATTAATTTAGATATATAAGTTATTTTTACTTGCTTCAGCTTAGATTGCTAGGCCACAAGCGTCAGAAATATGAGGGGCCCCACATGAGAAGAATCTGAAACTCCAGCTAACACATGTTCCTGCCGACACATATGCTTGCTCACACCTACCACCACGTTGACGGCGGCCTATAATTCAGTCATATATAGTTATTCACGTAGAGCTTAGCTTAGATATGTACAAACCTAGAAAGTATAGACCTAAAACAAATGAGAAACTCGACACTCACTTCCCAATATTCTGCTAATTTACGTTGCTAACTATCACATCACTGGTGATTTTATTGGTTATAAAAGCTGATCGCGTCTTAATCCCCATTGTGAAATAACTCGTCAATCGGCTCGCATATTAGTCTCTCCTGCTGTCATCATCATATTCTGTAGTCTCAGCGCCTTCGTTGCGTTCCGGACGGCGCCAGACAACACGCAGTTCGTACGGCGCCGCAAGTCGTCGACAAGACGAGAAGCAGAGGGTAAGCCGGGGGGGTACGTCGCGAGCTGCGCTAGCAGCAACATGGCATTGGCGCGCAGCCACATGGTGTACGACAAAGTCCTGCCGATGCGCAATTAATTCGTGATGGCAAGGCAACACCAGTTCTCGATTCCGCTAGGTTGGTCGCTTGTGTGGAAAGCACGTGGAATGGGCGGGAAGTGAGGTATTAGATCGTGAATTCCCTTTTCCGACCCTCGACCTCTCTCTCCTCTACTCTCTACTCTCTTTCTCTCTCTCTCCTCTCATTCTCTCTCTCTCTCTCTTTCCCACGCGACCATCACCAGTTCGCCTTCGCTTACATACGTACAGAGATACCGGCCCAGTGCGCCGGTCTGTATATACATATGCGCAAGAACCCCCCGTTTGGCACATGAACATTGACGTCCTCTGCTTTGATTTCATTGGTCGTCTTGTAAAATGAAATGCGGGGTGCTGGGAACGGGGGAAATAGAGAGGGAAGGGAAGAAACAGTGGTGGGGGTGGTTGGGGTTGGGGTTGAAATGTTTAAAAAGACGAAGAAGGAGAAAAGGAGAGAAAGAAAGAAAGAAAAGAAGAAGAAAGAAGAAGAAGAAGAAGAAAGAACACATCTTTAAAAGAACGAAGAAAGAAAAGAAGAGAAAGAAGAGAAGAGTCTTGAAACAGAGTAGTAAAAAATATAAAGTTCAATAGAATAATGAAAAGAAAGAAGAAAAAGAAAAATATTTGGCAGACTAACCACAAGATGAAGATATATGAAGAAGAAAAGAAGAAAAGAAGAAAGAAGAAGAAGCAAGAAGTAAGAAGAAGAAGAAGAAAGAAGAAGAAGTATGGGGGAAAATTAGAGAAAAATAAGATTCACCAGAAAGAAGAAAAAAAGATTGAGAGGAAAAGATAAGAAAGAAAAACAAAGAAAAATGTCCGGCAGATTAGCCAAATAAGTTATACTAATAAAAAGAACAAAAAAGTAAAGAGAAAAGAAGAAAGAAAGAAAAAGAAGAAAAGAAAGAAGAAGAAGAAGAGAGAAGAGGAGAAGGAACTTTTATTTAAAAGAGACAAAAGACCATGAAAATGACATGTGTGTGTTCAAGTTTGTGCAAAACTGCAGTAAATCAGAAAGAAATAAAAGGAGAATATCATATATATATATTATATATATATATACTATATATACTATTATAATCTATATAATAATATATATATCTAATATAGTTATTTACTAAGTTTGGCTTATATGCAGAGCCACAGGCCGGAAGTATGGGCCTCCAGTGAGATCAAATTCACTATCAATGTCGTTATTCTAAGCCTGACTGGACCATTACACCACACACACACACCCACACACATACACACACATATTTGTCCACGCCGTCTACTCTTTCATATGGACANGAAAGGAGAGATTTCTCTTGCCCCTTTCTCTCTTTCTCTCTCTGCTTCTCTGTTTCTCTGTCTTTCCGCCCATTATCTCATGCATCTTCTCTTCCCCCTTTCTCTCTCTCTCAATTTTCCCTCTCTTCTCGGTCTCTCTTTCTCATCGTCTTCTCGTCTCTCATCTCTCTGTCCTGTCTTTCGCACCTTTATTCTCCAATTCATGCTCTCTTCTTCCCCTTCTCTCTCCTGCTCTCTCTCTCTCCTCTCTCTCTCTCTCGTCTGTTTCTCTCTCGTATCTCTCGTCTCTCGCTCTCTTCTCTCAGACTCAAACACAATGCAGGAGCCACATTATGTACACACTGACTTATTTTGTGAAATTTGGCCGGCCTAGGTGTGGTGAATGCTGAAAATTTGAGTACCTTTCCTGCAGACGCCCATGTGGACACACTCCCCGTCACGACCTCACCATAGCATGTCCCGTTAATTTATCGATTCCCCCCCCGTTCGAAATGTTTTCTGTTATATTTGAAACAGGTTGCCATTTATTTCCGGGATGCACACATACCTGTCAAGACAAGATGCATGCAATGAGATAAGATTCATTGACTAAGAGGAAAGAAAGAAGACGGTCGAAATCAAATTAAATAAAATGAAGAATGAATGAAGAAGAGAGAAAGAAAGAAAGAAAAGGATTAAGTTACTTTCGTATGATACAGAGGAAAAAAAAAGACAAAAAGAAAGAAAGAAGCAGAAGAAAGAAAAGATAAAGAAAGAAAGAAAAGGATTAAGTTATATACGTATGGCCCGATTAAAAGAAGAATGGGAAAGAAAGAAAGAAAGAAAGAAGAAAGAAAGAAAAAGAAAAGAAAAATAATTAGTTATATAACGTATGCCTCAAGTAAAAAAAGATTGAGAAAGAAAGAAAGAAAGAACGAAAGAAAGAAAGCAAAGAAAGACAGAAAGAAAGAAAGAAGAAGGATTAAGTTATATACGTATGTCCCAAAGTAAAAGAAGAATGGAAAGAAAGAAAGAAAGAAAGAAAAAAGAAAGAAAGAAAGAAAGAACGGAAAGAAGAAAGATTAGAAAGAAAAGAACAGAGAAGGAAAGAAAGAAAGAAGAAAGAAAGAAAATAATTAAGTTATAATGTATGGCCCCAAAGTAAAAAGAAGAATGGAAAAGAAAGAAACAGACAAAGAAAAAGAAGAAAGAAAGAAAAAGGATACTAAGTTACTTTTGTATGGCACAAGGAAAAGACAAAAAGAAAGAAAGAAAGAAAGAAAGACAAGAAAGAAAGAAAGAAAGAAAAGAAAAAAAGAAAGAAAAAGAAAGAAGAAAGAAGAAAGAAAGAAATAAGAAAAGAAAAGAAAGAAAAGAAAGAAAGAAAGAAAGAAAAGAAAAAAGAAAGAAGAAAGAAAGAAAGAAAGAAAGAAAGAAAGAAAGAAAGAAAAAAAGAAAAGAAAAGAAAGAAAGAAAAGAAAAAAAGAAAAGAAAAGAAAGAAAGAAAAAAGAAAAGAAAAAAAGAAAGAAAAGAAGAAAGAAAGAAAAGAAAGAAAAGAAAGAAAAGAAAGAAAAGAAGAAAGAAAGAAAGAAAGAAAAGAAAGAAAGAAGAAAAGCATATATAGAAATAGATAAAAGTAAATAATTAGAAATAATAAGAAAGAAAGACGAAAGGGAGAAAGAAAGAAGAAAAAAAGAAAGAAAGAAAGAAAGAAAGAAAGAAAAAAGAAAAGAAAAGAAAGAAAGAAAGAAAGAAAGAAAGAAAGAAAGAAAAAAGAAAGAAAAAGAAAGAAAGAAGAAAAAAAGAAAAAAAGAAAGAAAAGAAAGAAAGAAAGAAAGAGAAAGAAAAGAAAGAAAAAGAAAAGAAAGAAAGAAAAAAGAAAGAAAGAAAGAAAAAGAAGAAAGAAAAGAAAGAAAGAAAGAAAGAAAGAAAAAGAAGAAAGAAAGAAAAGCATATATAGAAATAGATAAAGTAAATAATTAGAAAATAATAGAAAGAAAGAAGGAAAGAAGAAAGAAAAAATAACTAAGTTCTTCTTTTCGTGTGGCATAAGGGAAAAAAGAAAGAAAGAAATTACAAGATCAATTTACTTTTTTATGTCACAAGGAAAAGAAGAAAAAGAAAAAGAAAAAGAACGAAATAAGGAAAAAAAGTAAATAATTAGATTATATTCGAATGGCAGAAAAAGAAAGAAAGAAAGAAAGAAAGAGAAATAAATAAAGAAAGTAAATAATTAGATTTTGTAGGACACAACGTGAAAGAAAGAAAAGAAAGAAAGAAAGAAAGAAAGAAAGAAAGAAAAGGATTAAGTTACTTTCATATGACACAAGAAAAAGAAGAAAAAAGAAAGAAAGAAGCAGAGAAAGAAAGAAAAAAGAATGAAAGAAAATAATTAAGTTTCATTCGTATGGCACAAGTAAAAGAAAAATGGAAAATAAAGAAAGAAAAAGAAGAAAGGAAGAAAGAAAGACAGAAAAAAGAAAGAAAGAAAAAGAAAGAAAGAAAAAAAAGAAAGAAAGAAAGAAAGAAAGAAAAGATTATATAGAAATAAAGAAAAAAGTAAATGATTTTGTAGAGCACAAGGAAGAATGGAGAAAAAGAAAGAAAAAAAAGAAAGAAAGGAATTAAATAAGTAAATTTCTTTCGTGTGGCACAAGGAAAAGAAGAATACGAAAGAAAGAAAGAAAGAAATAGAGAAAGAAGAAAGAAGAAAGAAAGAAAGAAAGGGAGAGAAAGGAAGAGAAAGAATGACATAAAAAAAACGTAAAAATTAATTAAATTTTGTAAAACACAAAAAGGGAGAAGGAAATAAAGAAAGAAAGAAAGAAAAGAAAAGGTTTAACTTACTTTCGTCTGGCACAAGGAAAAGAAAAAAAGAAAGAAAGAAAAAGAGAAAGATAAACAAAGAAAATTAATAATTAAGTTACATTCGTATGGCCCAAGTAAAAGAAAAATGAGAAAGAAAGAAATTATTATAGGAACCATGTGTGTGAATTATTTGTGATAGATACGGATACTTGAAACTATATAAACAAACTAGAAGCAGCTACCCGGCATCGCCTGGGTAGAGGGGGTGAACAAGGTTGTCTCACAGATCCATTAGTGTTGAATTGCGAGTTGGATCATCGCAGGATGCCCCATTAAAATCCCTACATAAAAACAAAGACCTTGTGTTGACCCAGACACCCTGAATATAAAAGGAAGGTCTCCTATTTAGAATACTAAATGCCAAAAAAAAAAAATCCACGGTGTTATCATTTAAATTTTATTTTTTAACTATCTTCGAATATAAATAAAATCTTCATTATTTTTGCTCAAAAAGCAAGATCTGGTTATAGTGAATGTGTGTATATATATGTATATTTACTTCGTCATTAATTGTTTTATTTTCATAGTTTCTTCCGGACATACACACAGACATATATACACACAACCCCCTCTCTCCCCTCTCTCTCTCTCTCTCTCTCCTCTCTCTCTCTCTCTATAATATATATATATATATATATATATATATATATATATAAGATTTAGATTAAAGTTATTTGTATTAAAAATAGTTACTTCAACCTATATTTGTTTATGAATATTATTATCATTGTTGAATAGAAGATATTATTATTAGTTGCTTCATCATCATCACCCTGTCTTGCTCGCAGCACGGATATCCATGACAATCTCTTGCCAACCTTCCCTATCATTCATTGCCCCAGGGAGATCCTCTGCACAGCATCCAGTATCCGTGCTGAGTTGATCTATGTACGTCTTTGCTGGGCGATCTACTCTGGCGTGCCCATGTGAAGGCTTCCACAGAAGAACGTCACTTATTAGTTGCTTAAAACGATCTAATCACTTGCAAAAAACGAAAGGGTTTGGCTGGTTTATTTTTCAAACGCCATATCAACCTTCGTGTATTATCTACTGCCCACGTATGTTGTATACCCTTTCTTTACTTCTTTACTTTGTACTTCTAGTCGTCTTTTCTTCTGGCCGGCTTTGGTTCTATCTTCTAACATCTTGTGTCTTGGTCTGGAATCTTCCTAAGGTCTGGACTTTCTTGGGGACTTCGGCTCTGGTCTTCTATGGGGATTTCTCGTTATCAGAAGCCCTGTGTCATTGTCAGTTTTTAGATAATAAACACAAGACTTCGATTTACTTTGATCTTATTTTATTGTTAATCCCCAAACCAGACGTCTGCGCAGATCCTTACATCCTACGAGCTCGGCTTCTAACTTCTAACTGACTGAGAGTCACTTACTATCCTTAAACCGGAAGACAGGGTCTTCCATGCCTTCCGGTTCTCACGATTTATCCCCGGAAGGCAAGGTGAGAGTGAGGTCAAGCGCCGTCACTCACCCTCAAGGCCATCAGCTGCACTAATCGCCATTATGTTTCTACACTACCTTATACAAGTATTAGGGATCCAATAATTATGTAACACATAGGCTACAATCCCAGAGGCGAAAAATGCTTTACTTTTTAAAAATCCCGTCGGATGTAAAAGATGACTCAATAATTTTACGTAATGATTAAGATAAAATCACAAAAAGAGTATAGTTACTTTTCGCACATAAGTATATTGGTTTCATAATTAATTAATTAAGTTTTAGATGAATGAAATCTCTATTAATAATGGAGATTCGCTTCCGGTTTTTATCTGTAACAAAAATTACGTCACTGCTTACATCACATTACCCCAAATCGTCATAACATAGAATAAATACACTCAAAATTTGAACATGTAACATCAGACAGTCCTCATTGTTTTTTAAAACAAGTTTTAATAAATACATGACTGGTATTATATATCTATATATAGTTTGTTTTATTCTAATACATATTCAAAGTTTACATTTTAAATTGTTTTATTTTTTAATCCTTTAATGAATTTGATGATTTTACTTACTTAGGGTACAAACTCGCTGACATTGAATTTTTAACTCCCACCCCTCAGGCAATATGTTTCAAAAATCTATTTTTACTTGTCTGGGGGTGTTTTTTTTATTTTGTACTAGTACGTATAAAACCTAAGTAGTTCCGAAATTAAAATTAGCCAATGAGATTACTGATTTCATCTGCCATGTTATATCTAATCAGCCAATCAGAACCGTGTTTACGAAATAAATAAATGCAGTGCAGACGTATAACCAAAAAAATCTTTTTACGAAACAAAAAAAAGAAGTTAATAATTTCAATTAAAACATGAACTCGCATTTTAGAATATGTCGAAAAGCTAAAAAAAGTTAAACCAAATTCAGAAAAAAAAAGAAATAATAGTATTTCGCATACATGTGACAACAAGTCCTGATTGGCTGATTATAACATAACGCACGCATGCGTGATATCTATAAAAAATCTTTCGTGATATGATACTCTAAAATCACTTGTTTACCACTGCGAATCCACCCTTGGATCATCAGATATCTTTATTCAGTTTTCAACATTTGATATTATCTAATAAAATTTTTCGTTTCCCGGGGAGTTTTATTTCTTTTGCTTTCAGTGTTTTTTTTTTGTTTTTTTGTTTGTTTTTTATTCCTTCTGTTTTATGAATGTTTTCTGACTTTTATGACAAACTGAATTTTCTCTTCTTTTTTTTTTCGTTTTATTTTTATAAATAGATCTATTTAAAAATCATTCCTTATTGATAAGACCGTGTGCAAAACAAAAAAATCACTATAAATGTATATATGAATGTACAATGAATACAATTCCCTAACCCTAGGTTAGAATCAATCAGCTTTTGGAATTGTAGTAAAAATTGTATTTCGTGGGACCCGATAAAAGACAATTATTCCGAAAAAAACATACTCACTGTAAGGACAATTATTCCTAAAAGAAAAACATATTTAAAGTGTAAGGATAATTATTCCTAATAACCATATAAGAAAGTAAAGTCGTCAGGGTGGCCTAAAGTCGGTATCAGCCAGACAGCGAAGGAGCCTATACCCTTTTCACTAGCGCTAGACCAAGGAGATTGATTCGGCACCCTTATTCAGTTTTCATCATTTGATATTATTTAATAAAATCTTTCGTTTCCCGGGGAGTTTTATTTGTTTTGCTTTCAGTGGGATTGTTTTTTTTTTTTTTTGTTTTTTTTTTAGTCCGTCCGTTTTTGAATGTTCTCTGACTTTTATGACAAAGTGACTTTTCTCTTCTTCTTTTTCGTTTTTTCGTTTGTTTTTTTTTTTTCGTTTATTTTTTATAACGCCATCATCCGCTAATTTTCCGCATCATCTTTCATCATTGTAAAGCACTATTAAATATAAAAGGATGCGATTTCTCCATTTTTATGGATGCGTTCCGCGATGGACATTGATGAAATCTGACTTCCCCTCTAATACGTTCGGGTGTGGGTAGTTTTTAGGGGACAGTAAAAAGAAATATTTTCAATGGCATCGTTATATTATGTGGCAAAAACCCAGTAGAATCCTAAAACACTCAACCAAAAGATGGCGACTCCCCCCTGGCGTAATGGCTTAGGCGCTAAATTGTGACATTGTACTAATACCCTTGGGAAAGGTAGGAATGCCCTCATCCCCAGTATTGGCAATAAACGCGTACTCCACACTCCCAAGAGTTCCAGAATTGAAACCTCACCACTCGATGCGGTTTAACATCATGCGAAACACAGTCGGGAGATGTGTTATATACGCCTTCTATGGAAGCGCGTGGTGTAATGGTAAAAGTCATTGGAAATGGAGTTCAAATCCTGGATGTGGTAATTGTATTTCACTTAGCGCTAATACCCTTGGGAAAGGTATGAATCCTACTCTCCCTCCAGCTATAGATAAATAGTAGGGCAGACTGGGATCTTTAACCTTGGTTAAGCAACCGGTCTAGGAGAAGGAAAACTCTGAATTCAAACCTTTTGAACTCCGCTTAAGAAATTGACCTTGTGTCACATCTTGCTCTTTCGGAGGGGTTGGTAAATATTATATATATATACCCCTTTTGCATACTGGGCATATAAAAGGCGAGAGAGAAAAAGTGGGAGAGGGGGAGAGAGATTGAGAGAGAATGAGGGGATGATGATGGTTACTAACTTTTCTGTTTCTTACTTATTCGGTCGCCATTTTCCTTTGGGCTGATTCCTCTTTCTCTGGGCTGTTGGGTTCTTCACTTTATTTTTGTCGATTAATTAATACGCAAAACTTTGTTTTTCTTTTAAAAATTTTTATATTCTTTATTTAAAAAAATCCAGCCCAGTAGGTTTCTCGAACCACGCGGATGAGAAGTCGGCATTTCGAGAGCAACGGACCCCTGCGTCCGCTCCCGATGACTATCGGCCGGCAACTGCAAACTAAAACTAATTTCCTTTCGCAT
>CM042170.1:70723028-70730528 GCA_023376005.1 Doryteuthis pealeii | reverse complement strand
AGCACACGGTTCCCGGGAGATCACTGAAGTTAAGCAGTGATGAGCCTATTCAATTCTTAATTGGGTTGGTTGGTTGGTTGGTTGGTTGGATTTTACAGCATATCAACCCAAAGATGCTGCGTGATGTCTTCAACAAATATTGGAAGCAGCACTCTACAAAAAAAAGCAGCTGTACGGCCACTTACCTCCAATCACACAAAAAATCCGAGTAAGACAAACTTGACATGCTGGACACTGATGTAGAAGCAAGGACGAACTCATAAGTGACATTTTCCTATAGACCGACTTGTAAAAACACACATCAATAAGTTCTGTGCAGATTATGGAATTTGAACTCGATGCGCTGATTTTATTTATTACGTGAATAACCGTTGCGCTCAGTACTCCTCGAAAATAAATGGATATACTCTGGAAAAATACGGCATTTATGGGCGATAACGGATATATAGATTCTTAGTGTTATGCTTTAACCAAAGTAAACAGTCTCTTAGAACTTAAAATTCTCCGAGTCTTTTATAGCTTACGCAATCCATCATCTTTACGACCAATGGACACTTTCAGAAGGCCTGGCAATAGAATCAACATGAACTTACTTAATCCAACCTTGATCATCTCTTAAATATTTGGGTCTATTTTTTTGTTTGTTTTTTTTTTTTTCTTTCTTTTATTTCTCAAAGACTAAATATATATATATACATATATAAACAGAGTAAATGGTATAAAAAATAAATGGAATAATGACAGGGATCCAAGACTGAAGAATACCGGGGACAGATAAAGGACAGCGTTTAATATCAGAGCCCAGTGGAATCAAAGAAGGCCAAAGTGCTTCCTTTTGTTTGGTGAGATTCAAAGGGAGTTTTAATGATGCTATGATGGAAGCTGGACAAACATGACGACGTTACGCTACGCAAGAATGGACATAAACACACATTAGTCGGAGATTTAATACCGGCTCTTTCTTTCGCTCCCCCCAACCATATATAATATATATATATATATATATATATATATATATATATATATATACAGGTTCAACTGACATTTAAACTTAGCTCACCGATAATATTTTGATAGGCAATGACGATTACGCAGCCGTAATCCCATAACATACACCCACGCTTCAAATGGGCAATATTCGTATACACACGCACAACACACACACACACACACACACAATATATATATATATATATATATATATATATATATATATATACACACATATATGTGTGTGTATATATACAAATATTGCCAATAACAAGTTAAAGCGACAATTCTTCCAAGGATTAGTTGTATCAGTGCTACTGTGTGACTGCACCACTTGGATCCTAACGAAGCGGCTATAAAATAAGCTAGATAAGAATTGCACAAGAATGATGGTGCGGACACTGGAGCTGCGCGGAGCTGCTGAAAGCGATGAGGGATAGGGATGGTTGACGAGAGATTGTCATGGTTATCCGTGCTGCTGGTGTATCATGATGATGATGATGATGATGATGATATGTATATGTACATACATATGTATTTGTACATACACGACCCGGTTCAAATACTGGACGAGTCTATTTGCATTTCACATATGACTAATAACCTTAGGAAAGGTATTAATCCAACCATTCACCCTACACCTATTATTATTATTATTATTATTAGTATTAGTATTATTATTATATGAAGATTCGGTGTCTGTCTATCTGTAACCGAAACTACCCACTGCTTACCTCACAATACTGACAGGATTTGCTTAATGTTGTTATGGTGCTAGTACCCTTGGGAAAGGTATGAATCCAATTCTCCCTCCAGCTATGGGTAAATAGTAGGGAATACTGGGCTCTTAACCATGGCTAAGTACCAGTCTAGAAGAAACTATGAAAAAACCTGTTAAACTCCGCTTAGGAAATTGATCTTGTGTCGCATCCTGCTCGACGGAGGGGTTGGTATATATATATATATATATATATATATATATATATATATATATATATATATATATATATATATATATATATATATATGAAAACACACAAAACTGTTAAAATGAAAATATTTTATATCATATTCATAGTTAATATTGAAAATATTTCGATTTATAAATCATCATCAGAGCTTGTTTAATCCGGATCATCGAGAGAGAAGCAGAAAATAATTTAAATTCAAAACGGAAACATTGATGTTCCAAAAAGCGTACAAGTCATGCGATCGTTTCGTCATTAGCACATCTGCTACGTGTTTCTACGCCAACAACATAATTGTATATCGTTAGTGTAACAGCTTTTTTCGTTTTGAAATATATAATAACCCCTCCGTACGAGCAGGATAAAATATTTTCATTTTAAAGCATTGTGTGTTTTTCATACCCTTTATCTATACTTATACAGTGAGGTTCATTTCCTTACTAACTTATATATATATATATATATATATATATATATAATATATATATATATATATATAATATATATATTTGTGAATAAAAACGCCTTAAATACCATGGGTATCGTGGTTATGGACCATTTCCACTCGTGGGTATCAAGGGCCCACGAGCTTCTTCAGACCACGTATATCTTTTATTTATGTCTAAATAAAAGATATACGTGGTCTGAAGAAACTTGTGGGCCCTAGATATCCACGAGTGGAAATGGTCCATAACCACGATACCCATGGTATTTAAGGCCTTTTTATTCACAAATAACTTTGCAATAATTAAACACTGAGCTCTCAAACGGAACCTGAACTCTACAACAAACTACTGGCAGAGAATAGGACCAGCCTAGAATCACTCTTGTACCAAGAAACTTGGTACCACACCAAAGTATATATATATTATATATATATATATATATAATATATATATAGTTGTTTCTGTGGTGCATTGGTTTTTTAACGGAAGTGAGTAATCGAAAATATGGAACAAAATCGATTTCCCTGTATTGGTGTTAAAATCGATCGTTTTTTCCATATTGAGGTGTCGAAACAAAATATAAGAAAGGACGCGAAGAATGGCCGATGGTATGAATCAAGGAATTTTAAAAGCCATTCCAAGCGAGAACAGTGTTAAATTGGACTCCACTGAAACGAGGGAAGGGAATGATAAGGGGAAAGAAAAGGGTGTATGAGTTCAGTTTGACGTGCATAATTTTTGTAGCTGGTAAAAAAGAAAAGAAAAGAAAAATATATTTATGCAAAATAGGGGAAAGGCTTTTAGGGAGCTGAGTAATCACGAATTTGGTTATTTAATTGGGGGTATAGTAAATATGTTGAGTGTTTGCGTGTACGGACTCACGAGGTGTGTCGAAAATTATGCAGGTACGTGATATTAAAATAGAAAGGTTTAGTTTATGCAGTGGAATCTATCACACTTACTTTGGGGACACATCCGCCTTTTCAATACGCGGTTTTATCTATCTATCTATCTATCTATCTATCTATCTATCTCTTTCTCTTTCTTTCTCTTTCAATCTATCTATCTATTAGTATGTTTTTTCGTCCTTCTTTGTTATCTCTCTCTCTCTCTTTCTATCTCTCTCTCTCTCTATCTATCTATCTATCTATCTATCTATCTATTAGTATGTTTTTCGTTCTTCTTCGTAATTTCTCTCCTCTCTTCTCTCTCTTCTCTCTATATATATATATATATATATATATATATATATATATATATATTAATATATTAGTATGATTTTTTCGTTCTTCTTCGTTATCTTTCTCTCTCTCTTTCTCTCTCTCTCTCTCTCTTTCTCTCTATCTATGTATATATCTATTAATCTATCTATCTATCTATCTATTAGTATGTTTTTTCGTTCTTCTTCGTTATCTATCTATCTATCTATATGTTCCAGTAGAAGTTGATATTGTCCAATTGTAGGATTATTTTTTTTACTTTGAAAATGACAAAATCATTGTAGGATAATGATAAATGGGAACTTTTAAAAAGGAAAAAAATAGATACATTTTATTTATTTATTTATTTATTTATTTATATGTACACACACCAACGTCTCCACGTGAATGGGATGTGACACAAGGTCATTTTTTAAAGTAGTTTAGCAGGTTTGAATTCAGTTTTCCTTCTAGACTGGTTGCCTAATCAAGGTTAAAGAGCCCAATCTGCCCTACTATTTACCCATAGCCGAAGGAAGAATTGTTGGACATACACCTTACTCAATGGAAGAATTTTCGCTTTACCTTCTCATTGAAATCAGATTTTCATTATACAGACTTGCAAAATAAGAAAACACCCTCCGGACGATGTAAAAATAAATGTTTGTAAAAATAAATTTTTGTAAAAATAATTTTTCGAAATCGAAACTAAGTTCTATTAACTTTGAATATCTATTAAAATAAAACAAACTATATATAAATATATGATACTGGGGATGTATCTATTAAAACTTATTTTAAAAAACAATGAGGACTTTCTAATGTTGCATGGTCAAATTTTGAGTGTATTTATTCTATGTTATGACGATTATGACGATTTATGACGGGTATAGTGACGTAATCAATGACGTAGTTTTTGTTACAGACAAAAACCGGAAGCGAATCTCCATTATTAATAGATACATTTGTACACTGAATTGATAGTTTTAGTAGTGAGAGTTTTTTAATTCATTTTGTCACTACTTCGGGCAAGACATGTGTCACATCCCCCACACACCCCAACCGCACCAATAAAATCTTTTTGCAGCACTTGTGACAATCTGCATTCTGTTACGAACTCAGAAACTCTAACAAAATTAGAATTCGAACAAACAAACATACAAATATACAGACGTTAAAGAGAAACGCAATTCAAACGAAGGAGAGAGAGAAAAAAAAAACTGACGGTAAAATTTGAAAAATAATTAAACTTCAGTAAAGATTGAAATAATCGAAATTGATTTCCTATTTTCATTTCAAATTCATCGAACAATTGATTGCCGTTGCTAGGCGACATCGACGTCACAAAGGTGAACTGATTCTTTCATCGTGGAATTCGACATTCCATTGGTGATTGGATAGTTGGTTGGTGGTTGGTTGGTTGGTTGGTTTTACGGCATGTCAACCCTTGTTGGGTTATTCTATGCCGACGTCGTTTTGTTTTATTCCCTCTTGATGAGTATTTAACACTTTTGATTTAAATTCAATTTTATAAAAACCATTTTTCAAATTCATTTTTTTCTATTTAACACATAGATAGGAGCCTACAAGGTACTATCACTCCGGTTCATTTTGCGGGAATTTCTTTTTAATAAAATATTTAATGTTCTCCCGTTGGATCCATAACAACACTTATATATATATATATATATATATATTATATATATATATATATATAAGATTTTTGGTGTTTGTTTATTTAGAACGTTGCTGAATAAAGATATATTAAATTTTACTTGAAGGCACTTAACAACGCATGTATCGCATAAAATTCGATACTTGTTCTTATAGAAAATGAACTTTACAAGTGTATCCCAGCAAAGGATGCCGGTGTGTAGAATACCGTACAGACTGTTTCGACTTTATTAATCTCATCAGCGGTATATAATAACGATTTCCCTCCGACAGAAATCGAAACGGGACTTCAGCAGACACAGTGAAACACTGTGAAAACCTTTACGCCCTCGGCCACAGTACACAAGCTGACCATACTAGCGAAATTAAGCTTGTCAAATGATACTACACGCCTCTACCATAATAGGTAAGCGCGTTATTGAGAGAATAATATATATTATATATATAAAATAAATGGAAGTGAAGCGACAGTGTGAATATTTCTAGAAAAACAAACACATGAT
This sequence comes from Doryteuthis pealeii, assembly GCA_023376005.1. Taxonomy (NCBI): domain Eukaryota; kingdom Metazoa; phylum Mollusca; class Cephalopoda; order Myopsida; family Loliginidae; genus Doryteuthis; species Doryteuthis pealeii. The sequence continues at coordinate 70,724,748 of CM042170.1, read as the reverse complement.
GTTAAAATTCGATGAATTAAATCTGTTTCGACACTTTATTAAAGTGGTCTTCATCAAGAGCGAGGTGTGTGCGATAGAGAGACGGATTTTTAAACATCATTGTGTTTATTTCATATATATATATATAATATATATATTATATATATATATATATATGGTTTTATAATTTGCTTGAAGCATTGTGTATATATTGTTTGGAGCTTGATTTTGAAGGCTATCACAATGCAGGTGGAAAAAAATAAGGTAACGATGGTGTTGTTTGTTAACCTGTTATTTATTTTTAATTTTAATATTTCGAGATAAAATCTCTTCTTCAGAAGAACACCGGAACTGAAGTGACACACACACACACACACACACACCACACACATATATATATATATATATATATATATATTGATATATAATGCAGCCATTTTTTGTCTACAAGTCCTTTGTTTTTTCGTATTGCTGGATTTTTTTTTGTGATATCTGGCGAAAATTGGCTGATGTATTTGCCATATGTCATAATCCGGCAATACGAAAAAAAAACAAAGTACAAAAACTTGCAGACAAAAAATGACTGCATTATTTAACAATATATGGCTACAAGAAAAAAAAAGAAAAAACACAACACACACACACACACATATTATATATATATATATATATATATATATATATATATATATATCTTTCCGGCACCCCTCACCTTGCTCCAATTGTGGCCAGATCTGCAAGTCGCTGGCTGGACTGAAATCTCACAATCGCCATAAACATTCGAGCTGCTTTTGCTTTTAGACACTCATACGTCGAAATCTACGGGAGAGTCCATCATATATATATATATATATATATATATATATATATATATATATATATAGGTATATGTAAAAACAAAATTTTTTTGTGATGAAACAAAGAAAATACAGTGCTCAATCACAAATTGTAAGAGCTAATATTTATTTATTTTACAATGTTTTCACAGATCAATGTTCATTATTAACAGCGACCCAGGTTTCATGCTAAATAGCAATCTATATTCTAATATATATATATATGCCACTAGCTATAAGAGAATAGCAGACAGTCTAATTTAGAATTTGAACAAAGTTCGCCGTTTCCGTTTTTATACAACGATAACCATTGCACAACCAACACCTCCCAAGCAAACCGTATTATCAATATTTATTGTGAAACATTTGGAGATTAAATGTACTGGCTGTGACGATCATTCTGTTTTATATGCAAATCATTATTCCAATCATGTCCAGCTTATCTAAAAATTGATAAGACTTCCCTTGGATATCTGCTCGGATTACTGGGGTTTCTTGGTGACATTACATCTTGGAAGATTTACTCATTATTTGTCTTGGAATATTCCACGGTAATCTCCATTTTGTCGCCACTGGAAATAATGGTTTTCGTTTAATTAGCACAATCTCATCCTCACCATACCAAAAGAAAAAAAATGTTAATATATATATATATTATATATATATATATATATATATATATATATATATATATATGACATATATATATATACATATATATATATACATATATATAACATACATATATATGTACATAATATATACATATATATATACAAAATATATATATATATAATATATATATATACATACATATAAATGTATATATATACATATATATATATATACATATATATATATATATTTATATTATATACATACACATATATATACATACATATATA
>CM042170.1:70705528-70713028 GCA_023376005.1 Doryteuthis pealeii | reverse complement strand
ATATATATATATATATATATATATATATATATATAATAAAATAAATAAATAAAGGTTTTATATATCTATTTATTAGGTGACAAAGGAACATTCACGACCATATTGGTTTCATGCAATGCAATCATCAGGTGAAGATGTTTCATTTTATACAATCATACACATCCCATGTCTATTGAATTTTCTGAATTTTTTAAAAATTCTTTCGATTTTCCTTGCATTTGAAACATCTTTATTTTATTATATTATATAACAGCTCTATTTTATATTGAGCACTCTACCAATAATACTGCCTTTAGTACGCCATTCCAGCAAAAGCTGAAACAGTGATATTATATATATATATATATATATATATATATATATATATATATATATATAATATGTGTGTGTGTGTGTGTGTGTGTGTGTGTGTGAAAAATGGAAATTAATCCGACAATATGTTGAAAGGATGAATAAATAAAGGAAATAAATTTTGAATGGATAAAAATGGTTTAATGAAATGCCAACACATGTTTCAGCCGAGAGTCCGTCCATGTAGACATTGTATTCTATTTATTACTATTTTTCAAAATGAAATGAAATAATAATAATATTGATATATTGCTCCCTTTCAACAAGTTTATCGGTAATATTGCTTCTTGTGATTTAGTAGAATATCACTTCCTAGTAGTATCATTTTATTTTAAAAGGAGTTTGGATATACTCAATACTGTATCAGCTAAGTAACTATTAAACAATATAACTAGTTTAAGTCCAGGGTTCAGTCCTAACCTTGGTCCCCCAAAATGATATCCCTTAAAGATAAGGTAATGATGTAATGAATATGCAAATACCTTGGTATCCCCTCACTATAATCTGATTGGACAGTGTCATCTATAAATATTCGACACTGTGGTGGTACAAGCGCCTAAGCCTACTAGCCTAAGCCTACTCGCCTACCAGTCAGAATACCACCACGACTGCTCGGAAGACGTTCTGCTATTCGACACAAAGCTACTACTGCGATAATATATCAAATACCAACTCCATAATATATCCCTTAACCCGGATATATCAGGTAAGATCAAGTTTGTTCCTCCCTATCCATCGGTTAAACCGAGGTATCACTATTTAAATTTACTTTCACTAAACCTTTGGTCAGTTTTTCCTTTCATATTTGTTTCCTATTAATAACACATAGAACATGAATAGTTTGTTGATTAAAGCGTGCTCTGAATCTGCTGTCAAATGAAGGCAATTAAAGAAGCCACATAGAAAAAGGAAATACACTGTTTTTAATGATCTAGTGTTTATGTCCGCTCAAAATATCCCTAACGTCTCTGAATTGACGTCTATTTATACCTATTTGAATACCGGGCGCCATTGTACTTTTCGGCCAGGTGGAGCATTTTGAAAGGCAATTAGAGGATTTAAGATCAAAGTGAAAGCGAAGGCGAAAGTTAACGTGAAAATGAAAGTGAAAGTAGGAAATAATTAACTTTACGCTGTTAGAGTTTATAATGAAATAAACGACGAATCAGTTATTCCGCTGATAATTAGACGATGGCCGGTTTAGCAGACTAAAGAAGATGATGATGAAGAAAAAGAAGGCAAAATAAACAGACAATAAAGACAATAGGAACAATCAAACTGAATACTGAAACCTGAAAAACAAAAACAGACGCTTTGTCTTCTCCCTTTACTAAGAATAAAAAAAGGCAATTATAATTCAAAAGCTAATGAACAGATAAGTGTAGGTACAATTAAGGAAAATGTACAAAGATATCAATTAACAAAGTATATCCCAAAGCTAAAAGAGTCAATGATGTCGTAGAAATCGAAGCCAGGACACTGAACATTGGTAAGTTCTTTGGTTTAATCCCAAAGCTAAAGCGATGAAAGAAAGAAAATAAAGAAAAAAAAGAAAGAAAGAAAGGAAAACGGAAGAAATACAAGGAATAAATAAAGAGAATAAAAAGAAGTGAATTAAAAAATAAAGAAATAAATGAAAAAGAACACAAAAAGAAAAAAGGAAGGAAAAAAAAGAGAAACATAGAGGTGAAAATAAAGAATAAAAAAAGAATAAAAGAGAGGTAAAACAAAATATGAAAAGAAATAAAAGAAAGAGAAAGAAAGGAAAAAGAAGAAAAATAAAGAAAGAGAAAAAGAAAGAGAAAAATAGATGAAAAGAAAGAAAGAAGAGAGAAAGAAAGGATAGAAAAACAAAGAAAGCGAACAGTAGAAACATGATAGATAACATTAAAGAGAGAGGAGAAAAAGCAAAAAAGAGAAAAAAAAAAGAAGAGAAACAAGAGTGATCATAAAGAAAGAAAGAAAGAAAGAAAGAAGAAAGAAGGGAAGAAAGAAAGTAAGAAGGAAGGAAATATGAAAAGAGTCAATGATGTCGTAGTAATCGAAGCCAGGACACTGAAGATTGGTTAGTTCTTTGGTTTAATCTATACATATATAAAGAACAGATGGTGTCTATATATATATATATGTTCGGATGAAACTATGAAACTAAAATAATTAACAACATTTTAAATATATATACACATTAAATATCACCGGCACTTGTTGTTTTTGCGTAAAAGTTATGTCATGGATTGCTCCTCTACAAGGATTCCGTCCTTAAGCATCACGGGTTAAAACCCCACGGCCAACAGGTGGCCTCATTGCGGGAGTCTTATCCCTCTACAGAGAAGCAGTCAGTGTATTCTAACGCTCCAGCCGACTGGGCGGTCATAGCTGAAGAAAATAGCTTGAAACTGAGAGAAAGAGAGAGGTGAGAAGAAAAGAGAGAACGAACGAGAGGAAAGATAAGAGAAAAGGGGGACATGGCATGGTGAGAAAGTACAGACGAAGAGAGAAAGAAAGAGAGAATGGAAAATGAGATGGGAGAGCGAGAAAGGGGAGAGTGAAAGAACGGGGAGAGACAAATGCACATAGAGAGAGAGGGAGAGTGGATGTGTGAGAGAGAGCGAGAGAGAGAGAGAGAGAGAGAGAGAGAGAGAGAGAGAGAGAGAGAGAGAGAGAGAGAGAGAGAGAGAGATAAAACTACAAGATTGTATTATTGCCCAAGGAGGATATACAGTATATTAATACTGAGTCTATCCATTTTAAACGGCGCACTTATTGATCACTGAAATGTGTAATGATTTGCTGAAATCCATATCTATTGAAAGTTTAACGGTCACGTAAATTGAAACATTACTTCAGGCTATTACAATTTTGTTATCTCTCAATATATATATATATATATATATATATATATATATATATATATATATATATGTGTGTGTGTGTTGTGTGTGTGTGTGTGTGTGGTGTGTGTGTGTGTGCAGACTGTGTTGAACAAGACGGACATTTCATGTCTGATGCGTTTCTTTTCGATATTTTCTAGTGTTCTGTTCTCCTTCTTAATATCGAGGTGGAGTCTGTTGATTAGTCTACTAAAGTTTTCGTCACTTGTACTTTCATAATTCTGAATTACCATCATGAGGAGTAGAAACTATTTGTAATAACAAAAGTATCAGAAAGAAATATATCGACGCGCCATCTATATTTGTAATACCGAATCATTTCAAAATTTAAGAAAGCATATTTTATATACACCAGACGAAAGCCGTTGAATGAATTTGTTGTAAGTTTTAGCTAAAAAACAGCCGCAACAAAAAGAATACAGAACACTTCTTTGTTTTGAAAGTTTCGTGCTCGGATGCCAATAAAATATGGAGAAAAAATGAAATATTAAAGGATAATGAAAGTAAAAGTAGAAATAAAAGTGAAAGTGAAACTAAGAATGTTGAGATTTTTGTATATAAGGTGTATGCTAGATCGCCGCCCATATTTATAGACTAAGCGAGATCATGGGATCTATTTCTTGGCCAATCACTGGCAGTACTCTGAAGTTGATACAATACTTAACCCCGACCCTACTGGTCATAATTACGTTGACGTTCTTTGACGACGGACATAGGATTAAATCACTGGACCTTTACCAATACGCAGGATAGGACTTATATGCTTACCAAAGGATCACCAAAGGATTCCATAACATAGGACTTTTCAACTGGCCAAGGATGGCACTTAAAACTTTACAAGGGAAACTAAATAAATGTGCCGTGGGGGCATCGTGGGTTTTCACATGACAGTCATAAACCTATTCTTGAATTTTTTTGCAATGTTGTATATTCTCTTTACTTCTATTATTCTTCTGCTCATCTTTGGTATCTTACGTTCTTCTTCTAGTGTCTGGACTTCTTCTTGGAGACTTCGTGTCTGGTCTTCCATTGGGGATTTCTCTTTATCAGAAGCCCTGTGTCATTGGTAGGTTTTAGATAACAACCCAAATCATATTTTATTCCGAAATCCCAGACTACCTGCGCAGATTGAGTCAGCCGTGCGCTTAACACGACTTACCACATTCGTGGTTTGGCCGATACGGAACTAAAACTCTCTTTCTAATCTAAACCAGAAGAGGGTCTTCTCCACCGATTCTCACGGTATCCACCGAAAGGATCAGGATAAGGTCAAGCCGTGTCACTCAATCCTTCAAGGCCGCCGGCTGAAACTTATAACAGCCATTTTAGTATATACACTACTGTAAATAAGTGTTAGGGTACTAACAATTATGTAACAAGAAGAGGCGTGTCAGGTAACATTAAAAGACACATGACTATTTTACTTTACCCTATCAAGTAAACCATTTTCTATTTTGTACCCCCTTCCATATGCTGCTTGTTCATGAAACGTACATATGTTTTGCTGTTAGGATATCTTTTTTTATTTCTTCTTCTTAATATTATTGGTATGTATGTGACAGTTTACGACCAATAGAAAAATGCCATAAATTTTCCATTCTCATCTAACACGCAATTCTTATTTTCCTTCTAAAAACTTTACCGTGCTAATTTATATGTCACAGGTACACTTCTGGGTCTCCCCCACCTTTATTATGTTACACCTAAACATAGTTAAATATCAAATTTCTGGTTTCTCTGAATGTTTGAGATGAGGCTTGATGATTAGTATTATCGGCGTTATTCGGACTATTGTCCTCATTTTCATTGTTATCTATACAACGTTTCGACCGATGTGCCCTCCGGTCTTCTTCAGATATTTCTTCTCGGACTCGGGAACCTTCTTGTCGTAGTCGGGAACCTTCCTGTCGTAATTGAGAGCGGTCACGGACATTTGAAACTAACCCTTTATTCAGTCCACGGGGGTATCCTGTTCTAATTTCGCCAACCATAGCTGGGGTAGGAGCTGTGTTAATTATTTTTCTATGTAACTGTCGCCTGTCAGAATTGAACCTGTAATCCAGAGATAACTGTCACTTAGAATTGTCTTCATCTAACTACCTTATCCACTAGGCCATGTGTCCAAAGAAGGTTCCCGAGTCCGAGAAGGTTTCAGAGTCCGACAAGAAATACCTGAAGAAGGCCGTAGGACATATCGGCCGAAATGTTGTACAGATAGCAATGAAGATTAGGACAATAGTCTGAATAACGCAGATAATATCAAATTTCTGGGTTTGTAAAAATCAAGCTAGTATTTAAAAAAAGAACATCCTGGAAGTGGTCAACAGGTTGTGCGAATTCCTCCTTATTTTTGGCTGTTACAACAGCTGCAATGAAAATGATATAGAACAATTCTTTGTTTTGAAAGTTCCGTGCTTGGACACCTATAACGTATAATATTCCATTGTGTGACAAAAAAATGTAAATATTAAATAAAAGTGAAAGTGAAACTAAAAATAAATCTGAAACTGAAAGTGAAACTAAATCTGAAAGTGAAAGTGAAATATTAGATTAAAATGAGAGATTCCTCTTATTATTTTGCCTTTACTAATTATGTTTTAAATTAAAATAACAACACCAAACGGATGACGTGGATTGAATTAGATTTCTTCTAATCAATTTCTTCGTATGGTAAATGAGATATTGACATCAATTAAAATGATTTAAGCACGGCGGCGAGAATTATTTCCATTTCCAACGAGGGCTACATCACGTTTTATCATATTGCAATCAAAAGAAATGTAGAAGCTTGTCAAATGATCAGAATAAATGAACATCTGTAGAGAACAAATTGAATTAATCATAATTTTCAAATATTGTTGTTATGGTTTCTCGAAAAGTGATTTTTGTGGGTGGGAGTAAAAAAATCAATGTCTGCGAGTTTGTACCCTAAGTAAGTAAAATCATCAAATTCATTAAAGGATTAAAAAATAAAACAATTTGAAATGTAAACTTTAAATATGTATTAAAATAAAACAAACTATATATAGATATATAATACCAGTCATGTATTTATTAAAACTTGTTTAAAAAAAACAATGAGGACTGTCTAATGTTGCATGTTCAAATTTTGAGTGTATTTATTCTATGTTATGATGATTTTGGGTAATGTGATGTAAGTAGTGACGTAATTTTTGTTACGGACAAAAACCGGAAGCGAATCTCCATTATTAATAGATTAAATTTATATAAAATATCAAATTGCCCATATAATATAATAATATCAAATTGGCGCAAATTGTTCAAATTTTATCGAATACTAATTTTTGTATGTCGTAGACTGACCCCTATTAATATTATTGAATTTAATATAAAATAAAATATTGAATTGCAATGTCGGATGTGTCAGCAGGATAATCATAATTTTTAAATATTGTTAAAATTGTTTATCGAAAAGTGATTATGAAAATCTAGCTTGTTAACCATTACACCATGTGAAGTGATTTATTTTATATGTTATTGAATTTGTTTTGACATAATGATAAATATAACTTTTTTTTTATATTTGCTTTAAATAATTTACTAATTATTTTTATTTCATTTTTCAGGTAAGTACAATTCAATATATATTGATTGTGACATCGCAACAGGGTGTGAATAAAAGTGGTAAGTACAGAAAAAAAATTCTGCCAATATATATATACACACACACACACACACACACACACACACACACACACATATATATATATATATATATATATATATATATATATATGCATGTTGTAGATTTTGCGTCTCCGTATGCTTCTAGTGCGTATATATATTTGAGATGTATTTTTGTATCTGTATCCGTTGTTGGAAATACATATATCCTTGACTAACATATTATGGTAACAACATTAGCATAATATAATACGTTAATGCTTCACACCTATGCTCAAACCTGGTATATGTATTTCCAACAACGGATACAGATACAAAAATACATCTCATATATATATATATATATATATATATATATATATATATATAATGTGTGTGTGTGTGTGTGTGTGTGTGTGTGTGTGTAAGGTATCCAAATGGCTAGTTGAAAGGGATGATTCTATTTGAGATCTTCAACATCTCACTGTATAGCCATACTGTATGCTCTTGTAGGTGCAAATATATAATTCATAGGAATATTTTAAAAAATCCCTAAAGAGAGCTCAATGTATAATAATCAATAAATTATATTAAATACAGAGCAATATATAACTTAAGGAAAGAAATAAAATTT
>CM042170.1:70685528-70703028 GCA_023376005.1 Doryteuthis pealeii | reverse complement strand
TTTTGATGTTCTTTGTTTTATTTTCTTTATCTACATATGTTATCTTGTTCCATTTTCTTCTTTTTTTTTCCTCCACTGATGTTGTCTCGTTCAATTCCCTCGAATTAATATGATATTGAGACGTCTACCTCTATTGTTTTCTTACTCATAAAATCGGAATTTACTGAGAGCTTTTTTTTCTAATAGATAAACACAGAATTCATTAATTTCCATACCCTGACGGTAGGACGTACTTCATCCCCCCCACATACACACACATATATATATATATGTATATATATATGTATATTGGGAGAATATGTGCCCCTAATTCATTAATTATCAATTAATTAATGAATTAGGCGGGCATACATGTTCAAATGTAAGGCTAAACAAATCGAGAAAAAATCAATCCCTGTATGTACATTTCAGCCCATTAGGCCTCATCAGCAGAGCTATAGACAGGAACTGCTTTGTGTGTGATTTGAACCCTGACTGTCAAGCTGACAGGCGGGGACTCTAACTATTACACCAGCTGGCCCTCCAGTTTGTTTGAACTCAGTCATATTCCACTTTTGGTGACTTGCTACACGACAGTATGAGAAGTAAACAAACAAACAATGTGTTTGATATGGCGTTTTTTTAGCCGACAATTTTTGGGAGAATATGTACCTAATTGAAGTCGTACCTAATTTTGAGAATTAATTAAGTGATAATTAATGAATTAGGTGGGCCAGCTGGTGTAATGGTACGACTTCAATTAAGCACATATTCTCCCAAGAACTGGCGAGAATATTTGGTTCGGTTCGGTTCGGGTTGGTTTGTTTAATGATATAATAATTCTGAAGATTGTTCAATGCCAAGAATCGTCAATGCGTGAGACAAAAGTTGGTACTTAAGTTGGATTGTTTTGGTATATAAAGTGTGCTACAATACACCACTTAAATTTATAGACTAACCGAAGTCACCAACCGTCTGAATGCATAACTGGTTGACTAATTAATCACTGATACTGAGAGACGTCCATTTGCAATAATTGTGGAAGGACTTGGCAGACTGAGGAGCACCAAGGAACAGCCAAATGATTCTTTACTTGTAGATAGAAACTACGCTCTGCTTAACACAAAGGATCTCCGCTGGACAAGTCCTCTTGCTTGACCCCTAAAGGATGGCCACTAAAATCTTAACATCCTTCAGTTTATTTACAAATAAATATATATAAAAACTGTTACAAATGCCAAAGTTAATTGGCAAAAAAAATGTCCCAAATATTGTCAAGATATTGGTAAAGGTCCAATGATACAATCGTTCAAAGTAAGTATGCGTTGTGTGACCAGAACAGCCGGTATGAATATTATATCAGCAGCAGAGTACTGCCAGTGATTGGCCAAGAGGTTGATCACATGGTTCTCGGCTAGTCTATAAATAAAAGTGAATATCTAGCACACGCCTTATATATTAAAAAATCCCAACAAAATTAAATTAAAATAATAAAACATGTAAATGAAAATACAGTTTCAAAAAGGATATTTTAACTTCTTTGTATCCCTGAAAACTGTAGTTACAGACAGCCCAATCTGTGAAGATAACTTTCTAAGAGATTTTTCCGGGTGAGTTAAATGCTCGAACATATGATCAAGAATTTTGGAAATTAACAAAAATGACTTGAGTTCTTATTGTTAGGAAATGTAGACTGGGAAAATGTTCATATTGAATTTATCTCACACGGTTGACAAAGGAAATTGGTGACGGTGTTTCTCCTTTACAAATATCATCAAAGCACAACTTTTTACCTGTAGAAGTTTTCACATCCTCAGAAAACAAATATTTTCACTTTTCTACCCCAAAAAATATTTATACCTGTTGAGTTTTTTCAAGCGGTGTTAGCTTAAAAAATTGTCGATAAAAACGCCTTCAATGACCTGGCATTTTTTATAAAAATATAAGCAAGTAAAGTTGTCGGGCACGGCCTAATGTCGATATCCGTCATGCACACTAAATCCCAAATAAATATATATTATGCCAGGTCATTTTTAATATTAAAAAAAAGATATTTTATGGTAAAACAGTCCGTTTTGGGTTGGTTTTTTGTACCACAGATTCAATTTCTTTGTTGATATTTTTTAGCAGAATTCTGTATTCATGGTTCTTTTACTAAAAAGCTCTCGCATGGAAACTTATAAAAAATATTCTTATATAATTATACAAACTTATCTTTATTTATATTTCATTGAAGGCGTTTTTATCGACAATTTTTTAAGCTAACACCGCCTAGCGTTTATTAAGGCAGGAGACCGGGGTGGAACTCTGAGAATAGAATCCTCTTTCATCTTGAAAGACGTCGTAGAGGTGAAAGTCACCGCTATATATTTACCACGTACCCCACGTGTACGGGTTAGGTACAGGGCCCTATTAATGTGGGACCACCCATAAGCCGTAACTCAACTCATAAGTGGGGGGGCGCTAAAAATGCGTTGATCTCGTAGGCATTCCCCCTCAAGGGGGCGCCTCAGGCTCTGGGCAATAAACACAGTCCTGTCCATATTTTTGTAAATTGTATTTCGTGAATTTATTTTATATCTGATTCATGATTTTTTATATATTTCTATTTCACTCAAAGATAAAATGTCATCCATGTTAGTTTTCTCAAACTGATCCCTCATATGATTTGCGTTGAAATATTTCCTTCTGATTGGAGTGAAAACTTCACATTCCATGAGCAAATGTTTGACATTGTAGGCGTTTGACATATCCTCCTGCTTGATCACAAAAGAATGTGTAAGTCTTTTAAGGCCAATAGACAGAATCTTCCGAAAATAGTAATAACGATTCCTTATAAAAAGAATTATACCTTTATGACGGAGAACGAAAAAGAGCAAGATATTGTCTTGCCTGCCGGGATCGAACCCGCGTCCTCCTGCATGCAAAAACAGATGCAAATTAGGCACTGGACGGACGCGAAGTGCCAGGATGTTTCGGTAAATACGTACATAAATAACATGTGAGTCAAGCGCTGGGCAGTCAGGAGTCAGCAGTAGCAGGTTGACTGACTCGAACGACCGAGTAAAAAATGTGATTTTGAACTGCTAAAAATCATTTCGACTACGGTGGCGGATTTTGAAGCTGCTAAACGAAAACGAAGAGCGTGTTGACCAGGGGAAGGTTTGGCTTGCTGGAAGACTGTGGACTTGCTTGTTTTTGCCCCCCTCTCGGCTGGAGCTTGTTGATACGAACATCTATTTCCCCCCATATATCCCCCCCTTTTGAAATAACAATTCTTAATGCTCATATTTTATACAAAACTTTATAGATTGTGAGTGTCTATATAAAGGTTGAAAATTTCATACTAAAATATTACATTACATATATAATGCTGGATCATATGGTATTAAAACAGGAAACAACCATTGATCTAACGTTTTTGTTGTTCATAACTTCTCGAATTTCCGGGGTCTTATCTATCAGCACCTCTCATGTGATATGTATAGACAAATAACGTCATAACCAGAAAAGGAAATGGGTAATTGTTTGTCAGTGTAGGGTGTTTGACATATCCTCCTGCTAGAGTATAAACGAATGTGTAAATCTTGTAAGGCCAATAGACAGAATCTTGAATCTTCAGAGATGCAGACACAGAAAATGGCGGAAGAGGGAGGATGTGACAAGAAACCACACAAGAGCAAGATGTATTTAAACCTGCGATGCAAACCTATTAAATATTAAGAATTTAGTTAAGATGTTCATCGTGATATCTCAGAGTATCATTAGTTATAATTGGATTTCATAGCTGTTACCAAAGGAATATGTCACAATTGTATATACGCATCATTTTCAATTATAAACACATTATTTAACAAAAATTAATCAAGATATTTTAACACTTTAACAAACGATATATCAACTGGCTTGCTTATCTGACACACAAACCCAAAATATACAGTTTCCCTAATCTCATATGAATAGACCTAGATAGATAAATAGATAGATAGATAGATAGATATGAATAGACCTAGATAGATAGATAGATAGATAGATATGAATAGACCTAGATAGATAGATAGATAGATAGATAGATATGAATAGACATAGATAGATAGATAGATAGATATGAATAGACCTAGATAGATAGATAGATAGATAGATAGATAGATAGATAGAAGACAAACAGACAGATAGGTTTTTACGGTATATCAACCCTTTTCTGGCCATATAATGCCGAATCATATTTTAATAAGCAAAGGACCCAGGTTTCCCTAGTCTCATTTCATTCCTAAGGAACACCAATAGTAGTAAGTTTTGAGGTACTTACTACGCGCATAAATCCCCAAAAGGATTTGAATGGGCTCTTTAGCCTTGGTCGGCAACCCATCAAAGTCAAGAAAAAGTCTGACATAAAACCTATGCTGCCTTTCAAGGAAAAGACTAGGGGAGTAAATCCCGAAAACAAATCAGGAGCCGAAGTCCCTAAGGTGGTGTGATGCTGAAATCCAGTATTACCCATTAACTCCTGCGACGCTACCGTTGCCAAACCGGCGGTGTGGAGAGGGGTATTTGCTGCATGGGCAACAGTTAATCCTCCATATGAACCCGCCCAGGCTATGTAGTTCAAATTAAGAAAAACACTTTGACACTACGCAATGGTCTCTTGTAGACGGACGGCTGCCAACCATATCAACTAGCAAATATCTGAACCCTCCGCGTGATAGCATTTAAGTTTTAATATAATAAAATATCATATTAAATTAGAAAGGCTAATGAAACTAAATAAGAATGCAGATAAAAAGATTTGTAATAGAGGGGAGTATAATAAAAAAAATAGATCAACTGAAACTTACTCTTCCATCACTTCCGTCTTCCATTGCTAAATTTTTCTAATTTAAGTATTTAGTTAAAATAGGAAGTGAAGAATAAAATTACAGTTATTTCTTCTTGTTAATGGAATTCTTTTAAGATTTATCCCTGTGATTTTTGCTCATATTGATTAAGATAAAACCAAACAATTAGAAATCAATGATATTAAGTACATATTTATTAAAATCAAATTCTTAATGTCAATATACAAATTTGTCTTCCCGTTCACACTGTAAACTGCTATTTTGTTTTATATATAAGTACAATTGTATGGTATTAATATGTAGATATGGCCTGCAGTATTAATAATGTAAAACAATTTTGTTTATAATTGAGGTTTAAATAAAAATAAAATCATCGAGAATGTGACGTAAATAACAAAGGGACTTGTGACTTGCGTAGTGATATAGTTTCGGTTACAGACAGATAAACACACAATCTCCATTATAATAAAATTTGCAAATTTATCAAATGTTAGGAAAACTCATCTGTAATTTTGAGTAGATATCTGAATAACAATTTTTCAAAAATATCAAATAATTTTTTATCATTATATGTGATAGAATTAGAACTGAAGTCCGATACAAAGTAACATTTATTTAACCAATAAAGACAACATATAAATTGAGAAATATATAAACAAAACATCAGCTGATGGTAGGTGTGGTGCATAAAGACGCATAAAGAATCTCATTCGTCTAGTGCTTGTGAAAAGGGGATAGACTCCCTCGCTGATTGGCTGATACCGACTTTTCGTTTTAAATTCATATTATTTTCGTCTCCGCTATTGATAAGTCTGGGATATAAACAAGCTCTGAAGATGATTTTTATGAATCGAAATATTGTTCAATATTAGCTATGAATATGATATAAAATATTTTCACTTTAACAGCATATTGTGTTGTTTTCATATCCTTTTATCTAAACTCATACCATCGGATTCATTTCCTTTCTTAACTTATATATGTGTATATATATATATATATATATATATATATATATATATATATATATATATATATATATATTAGGTGTGTGTGTGTGTAGGTGTGTGTGTAGGTGTCTGGAACCAGCTTCAATAATATATCATCCATTGATGACCCTGAGGAAAATCTAAGTCTTCGATTGACACATCATCGCATTTAACTCTAGGCAGTCCTATGTCAGTGTCAGACTTTGTTCAAAGCAAGAACACATCATCCTAAGAAAACACCAACCTCTCACCAACCTTGTGTCTATGAACGTTTTAAATACATAAACAGACGCGTACGTATACGTATACACACACACACCACACACACACACACACATATATATATATAATATATATATATATATATATATATATATATATATAATCCAAAAGTCCAGAGAAGAAATCTTCCTTACGACACAAGAGTTTTATTCTTAAATAAAACCAAGTCGCAGTTTGAGAGCTCAATGTGTGCTCCTAATGTTAGAGACACAGAGCAAATATATAAGTAAAGAAAATACAAAAGACTTAGAGATTTAGCATTATAGTCTATTTTAGGGAGCTTAGACATATATATATATATATATTATATATATATATATATATATATATATATATATATTATATTAGTTTATATTTATTTGCATTGGAACAATTTTGCTACCAATGCAAATAGATATAAATTAAAATATTCATTTATTTATCTATCAACGTTCTATCACAGATATTGAGCACTCTTCTAATAACACTGTACGTTGGATTACTACTGCTTCTTCAAGTATAATAGTGCCAAACATACACATTTATATATATATATATATATATATATATATATATATATATATATGTCTGTGTGTGTGTGTGTATGTGTGTATGCATGTATGTACATGTTTGTGCCTGTGCACGTGCGTGTGTATGCACTTGTCAGTCAGTCTGTGAGTGTGTGTGTGTATGTGTCTGTCTGTTTGTCTGTCTGTTTGTGAGTGATATTGAAAACACTTTTGAAATTCATTGAGAAAGATCTCGGTGAAGACAACACAGTTTTTAAAAGCTCTCTTTAGACTGAAGTATTGCTTTAGACATTACAGTGTCTATACGAATCTCCCCAATTCAGCCAAGCCATCTCGGAAGTGAATCTTTTAATCTAAAATCTCTGGGAGCATTAAATTCTAAAGGAAAATAAAACAGAATAAAATTGCTTCGCTTATGAAATATTCCTATTTCCTGTTTCATTACAATCTGTGTCATACTAACGTGTGGCAGATATACCTCCCAATTTACATCCTGTCACAAGGCAAGTGATAATGGTAGCTAATGTCTTAACCTTTTATTTTCACATACGATTAGTTACGATCAAAAAACAAAACGTAATATATAATACCACTAGCTTAAAAGCCTCCTTATTGGCTGAAAATTAACCTCGTGTATATATATATATATATATATATATATATATATATATATATAATATATATATATATATATATATATATTCGAAATTATCAAAAAATGTCAGAGTGCAAAAAAATACCGAAAACATTAGCTTTCATTAAAACTTGAGAATTCAGAATTCCAGAATGATTTTAATTTGTTTACAGACTCGGCCTGATTCAAAAATTGTATTATATGCTGGGCTATGGCTTCTTGGAGTAACATTGAAAACTGTGACACACTGACATTAGCATTTATTATTATTGATTTGTGAATTTTCTCTGCTTAACATAAATAAGTCCGTCTTACAGTCGTTTTGCTTGACCTTTATTTCTTCTTAATAAATTCCATCACTAAAGGGTTAAAGCAGAATATAAACAGAATTATTAGAAAGTTAAAGTCTTTGCCGTCAATGGATGATATATTATCGAAGCTGGTGCCAGACATACGCACACAGACACCTACACACACACACTAACACATACACACACACACACATATACACACACACATACACACACATACACATACACACACACAACCAGTGTTAGGGACCGGTTATAATCTCTTACTTTGTTGTNAGAGAGATTGTATTAAAGCTCCCAAAATTCAAGCCTACAAAAAATGTAAATATGATCGTATCATAAATATGATCTCTAATAAAATAAAATTGAATTTGGTATTTTAGCCAACCTCCAACGGCTCTAATCATGCCTGATAGTTTGCAACAATTTTGCTTTAAACGTAAGCTGTTTTGAAATAATGATTCTTGATTTAAAGTTTGTTAAATACGTAGTAACGATAATTGTGATAAACTATATGTAATAAAGTAATATTCTTAAGTTAACTTGTAATGTGATTTAAATGTAAGTTAACTTGTTATAATAATTTGTTTGCTTTAAAACGTAAGTTATACTTTGATAAATGTTGATTTAAAAGTAAGTAACTTTGAAAATGTTTGCTTTAAAACGTAAGTTAACTTTGAAAATGTGTCTTTAAACGTAGTTAACTTGAAAATGGATTTAAAACGTAATGTTAACTTTGAAAATGCTAATCTGTGTATATTAACTGTAAAAGATTAAAATGTATAGGTTGAATATATGTTGATTTAAAACTTAAATTTAACTTTGAAAATGTTGCTTTAAAACGTAAGTTACTTGAAATAGTTGCTTTAAAACGTACGCTAAAATCTTTGAAAAAGACGATTCCTTGTTTTTATTTGTATTTGACGCATTGTAAAAAACAAAACAAAAAAAACTATAAAAACTCTTGTAGAACGCCGTAACTTATGAAATTCACGTTTTCCAACGGTTGTTTCTAGCAAGGGTCCATTGCCCGCATCCTTACCTGATAGTTGGTACGGTTTTTTAAACATTTAGAAAAGTTTAGCAATCGAGCTTTGAAAGTTTTTTTTTTTAACATCCAACGGCGCAATAAAAAAACAAAAAAACGTGTGTAGCAATATTGAAATTAATAAAATAACATTGAATTTTGGTAGTTTTAGTAAACCTAGGGTCTGCTCATAAATAATCATAAATAATCATAAAATAACTCCAGACTTGTATAAAATACTATTAACATCAAAATCAATCTATAAAACATTCGCAGAGTTTTAACTCTGGTTCTTATAAAGCATTAGGTTACTTAATGGTTATCCATACCCAATGCGGATTACTTCAGTTAGGGCAACACAAACGCATTAGTTACATTTTATAACTTTTATTATAACATATATAGAGGAACGAAGTTCCGCAGGCTATATAATGTCACAAGTGTCCAAACATACATAGTAGTGTTAAATAGATAAAATAGGTGGAAACCACTTACTGTAAGTGGAGTCTATAACGTCTGGCATGCCACCATAGGTGTCTGCTGGAGAGAGGTGACAAGCACGTCCGCAGTTGTTCAGTAGCTTCGGCCAAAGAGGGTTCTCTTCTTGGGTTCCTGCGTCACGTGACCAAAAAAGGGTCTCCCCGACGCAGGGAGTTACCAAAACCCTTAGACAAGGGAGTCTCCTTGTCTAAGGGTTTTACAAATCGATCCTTCTCTCTCACACGGTGGCTGTATCAGTAGATCACATACACAACATACACACACACCACACACACACATATATATATAATATATATAATATATATATTTGTATATATTTACAAGGTGTGACAAAAAAGTATCGAGATGTTTTTGTACTTTTTGACACACCTTGTATTCTGAAAAAATTAAACATTCCATTCATTGTTCATTTCTATCTTTAGTAAAGAAAGCTTCAATCTCGATACTTTTATGACACACCTTGTATATATCGCGAGTATACTACATGAACCACAAGGTACCCCTGTCGGATAATCTACATGAACTCTTCCAACCTGTACCCACTATTACTATCAAGTCCTGATCAAAGCACCGATTCCCCACAGGATCACCGAAGTTAAGCAGCGATGAGTCTATTAAAATACTTCATATGCAACACTATGTAATGTAAGCAAAAGTGATTTGATTCAGCATTAAATAACCCGAATGTGTTACCATGACGTAAAACAAAACAACCAGCCAGTTTCCAGTCTTTTTTCCAAAACTCTCGGTCATTCCTCCAATAACTCTGGTTTACAAAAAAATATTTTTTGTCTGAGGCAAGAATGTGAATAAGTGTTTTTTACTAATTTGGGTGTGCTGAATTCAAATTTATAAACAGTTTTGCTTTATCACCTCTAGTTTTCTGTCTTTTAAATAGTCTCATTTTAGTATATACAGAGTATATACGTGCTTATTTCAACAGCTGCAGCAGCTTATTACAGAGAAAACAAGATAGATAAAGAACATTGACGGAATAAATATACTTGGATGACACAATGTACACAATTCATAGTACCGCAGACGTTAGAAATGTGTTTTCTTAGATGATCTGCTGACTGCCAGTGCACTACTGGCCAGCGCAATACTGGCTGTTGAATTGAGACGTGTTAGCTAGGCTTAACTGCAAAAATCCGTCTTGATATAATAGCTATATATATATAATGTAATACTATCACTTACATTTATTGCATAATATCTAAAAAGAAGACATAAGTCACACAATATTAGAAATTAACCCTGAATGCAATATCGCCTTTATGTACAGTATGTGTACAAAATGTACAGTATGCATATCTAAAAAATTAGAGGTGATGAGTAAAACGGATTTCAAATCTGAATTCAGCTGCACCCCCAATTAGGTTAAAACAGCTATTTTTATTCTTGCCTCAATTTCTTTGTAAACCAGTGTAATTTAATTATAAAAATCTTTTTTTCAGTAATCGCTTTGGCAATGTCCTTATTTTTTTTTCTTTTTAAACTATCATTTAATGAGCCATTCCGTTTTCATCATAAAGAAATAAAAAGGACGTTCAATACAAACAAATATAATAAGAGAGTTAGAAAGAAAGAGAGTAGGGGAAGATAGAGGAAGGGTGTAAGCACGCGCGGAGCGATAACGCTAATTGTTTCAGTCGAACATAATGAAAAGATGAAAAGAAGGAAAGAAAGAAAAAGAGTGAAGCGAATTAAATCAAGATTATTTATACTTTTTACATATTGAACTATTTAGCAATAGCTCTTAAGTAAACATATTTTTTGCCTCAATTTCTTTGTAAACCAATGTAATCTGCTTCACTCACCCGCAGTTTCCCCAACAAACGTCAGCTCTGCAAATTTCATGCAAGAAAATTCAGTCCTCACTGCACCTGTCTCTTCTTCAGCAATGCCAAGGCGGGAATCAGCATTTCATTTCTCACCTCGGCGGAAGCCAATTTGCGATTTCCCATAATACACCGCTACTTCCTCCGCCGACAGAGAAGCCATTTTCGTCTTCACTTCGGTTGGGGAATGTCAATATTTTCTCTCAATTTTCGGATTGAAAGTTTTGTTGTTTTTATTTTCTCTTAATCTGTTTTTGGGTTTTATTTGTTTTTTTTTCTCTCCTTCTTTCACGACTATGTCGTTGACATTACGCTAAAATATTATCTTCGTTCTCAGTTTAATTGCGAAGTTCACATTATTTATTTATTCTATTCGTATTACATATTTTGAAATTATTTATATATTACTTTTTGAGATGCTGATAAATACTTAAAAAATGATAGGCAGTTTACCAGAAGAAATATTCTCAGGGAATAGAATTATATATATATATATATATATATATATATATATATATATATATATATATATATATATATATCCACGCGCGCACTCATAGACATATATATATATATCCACACACAGAATTATGTATATATATATATATATATAATATATATAGTATGAACAAAAAGTAATAAGACAAATAGGAATATTTTTTATATATGTTATTTATTCTCAACTAGTTTCGACCTTAGGTCATCGTCAGGAGAAAGATTCTTTATTTGAAGAAATTGTTTTTAGATTTTTTGAAAGGGAGCATTATGGAAGAACTATAAAAATAGAGTATTTTTGAGGGTTTGACATGCTATTAAAATCCGGGTAGAAGAGTGTGTTAGTAGTAGCAAGTCCATCTGTTCCGTGAAAAACCTCTTTGAGGTGGGTTATTTTTTTAATGCTCTTATTTATGAGAGGGAGGGTTCTGGGAATTTGTGTATATGACCATATATATATATACATATAAATGTATGAGTGTGTATACAATATGTGTGTGAATGTGAGTGTGTGATGGAAATATATATATATTAATATATATATATAATATATGAGGAAAAATGAGTAAAGAAAAGAAATGTAAATGGATAAAATGAATTTAATCGATATCACATTAATCGATATCACTTACACATGTGTTTCGGTCAGTTTATGTGTGTGAAAATATTTCGCACACATAGAGTGAAATTTATTTTGAATGAAAAATTCATTGAATGAAATATTTAAATTCATTGAATGAAAAATTTCATTCAAAAATAATTTCACTCTGATGAAGGTCGATTCTTCTATGTGTGCGAATATTTTTCACACACATAAACTGACCGAAACACATGTGTAAGTGATATCGATATATGTGATATCGATTAAATTCATTTTATCCATTTACATTTCTTTTCTTTACTCATTTTTCCTCATATTGTCGGTTTCAATTCCTTTTCCATTTTCACACACACACACACACACACAAACACACCACACACACACACACACACACACATATATATATATATATATATATATACATATGACGAAAATAATAGATTAGCAAAGATCCGGCAAAATGTGAGGAAAAGTATTGGAAAAGGGAATAAGGAACACAAACAGTTACTTTGGTTTGGTTTGGTTTAGTTTCACGGCATATCTCAATGGGTCATTTAATGCCGATAACGTTTTGAAATAAAGTCATTCTTAATGGATAATACAATTTTTTTATAAATACTTTTTTCTATTTAAGCATAGATAGGACCTAACAGGTACTACACTCTGGTCAGAGTAGACCAGGGAGTGATGGTGATGACGGAGTGCTCCACATTCCCCAAATCTCCAAAACTGGAACCTCACCATCAGATAGAGGTAAGATTGGGGTACTTTACTGACTCCGCACGAGAGAGATAAATCCCCAAATGGGTTGGAAATGGGCTCCTTAGCCTTGGTCGGCAACCCATCATCTCAGGAAGTCCGCCACAGAACCTCTGTTGCTTCAAGGAAAGGCTAGGGGAGTAATCCCCGAAAATAAATCAGGAGCCGGAGTCCCTAAGGATGTGTGATGCTGAAATCTAGTGCTACCCATCAACTCCTGCGACACTACAGTTGCCAAACTGCATTGGTACATTACCTTTCCTTTGGATCACAGTGGCAGTGTGGAGAGGGGGGATTTGCTGCACGGGCAACAGCTCATCCTCCATATGAACCCGCCCAGTTCATTTCGATGTATGATACATGTTTTTGTGTTGGCAGTTATACCGGTTCTAAACAAAATGGCATTACTTTTTGACACACCCTCATACTTACACACACAAACACACACACACACATACATACATACATACATACATACATACATACATATATATATATATATGCCCCCCCACAAATGTATACTAGCACTCACATATACATAAACTTACATACACATGTATATATGCCACCCTCACATATATATACTTACACGCACGCACACACATATGTCTCCACACACACACACATATATATTTACCAATCCCTCTGCAAGACCAGGATGTGAGACAAAGTCAATTTCTTAAGCAGAGTTCAACAGGTTTGAATTCAGAGTTTTCCTTCTCCTAGACCGGTTGCCTAACCAAGGTTAAAGAACCCAGTCTGCCCTACTATTTACCCATAGCTGGAGGGAGAGTAGAATTCATACCTTTCCCAAGGGTATTAGCACTAAGTGAAATGCAATTACCACATCCAGGATTTGAACTTGGGGCGACGAGTCCATTTCCTATGACTTTAACTATTACACCATGCAGTTCAAGTTAATAAAAATCTTGACACTACACCATCGTCTCTCGTAGACGGAAGGTTGCCAAAACACAACATATATCGAGAGAGAGAGAGAGAGAGAGAGAGAAGAGAGAGAGAGAGAGAGAGAGTGTGTATACATGTTAACTTATTGATGCATATCTATTCATAAATATTACGCATACTTTATATATATAATATATATATATCCACACACACACACACACACACACACACACATATATATATATATATATATATATATATACATATATATATATATATATATATTATATAATATATAGAGAGAGAGAGAGAGAGAGAGAGAGAGAGTAAACTACAGACACGTGTTTCGAGGTATCACCTCTCATCAGTGTAGTTATACCATTTTTAGCAGCTGCCTCTGGCCGGATTCGAACTTCCGCTCGCCGAACCTCTTACCCATACAGCCACAATCAGCTGCCAAGTATAGCAGGCTATTTAATCGCTATATTTATAAGAGGAAATGAATTCACCAAGAGGTCTCAAACTTTGTAAACAAAGTGAGATTTAACTTAACGCCGAATACTGTAAATTTGCAATTAAATCCCTCCTAAATAAAGTGCTCAACTGAAATTAGGGGCGTATAATAGAGTAAACTGCAGACACGTATTTCGAGGTATCACGTCTCATCAGTGCAGTTATACCATTTTTAGCAACACTAACTAACTGCATGAGTTAGTTGTCTGAATGCGACACTGCATGAAACCCAGTCACAGAAATTTCCATGTAATATATATATATGCACACACACAAACACACACACACACACACATATATATATATATATATATATATATGTGTGTGTGTGTGTGTGTGTATGTGTTTGTGTGTATCATTCTGTTCATATACATATCTATCTATCTATCTATCTATCTATCTATGTAAATCCATTGATTATTTATTCTCTGTTGGCCAGCTGAAATCACTCTCTTCATTATTCTCAGCGTGCTCATCCCTAAATCCTCAATTGTTTATATCGATAAACCGATAATCAATTTATTGATCCATCCGATTCTATTATTATCTATGTCTACATAAATAATCCACTTTCTTTCTGGCTCTTTGCTTTTAATTGTATCATTCCGGACAATTTCGAGCTTAGTTTATGTGCACCCACACACTCTCCACCCCCATCTCACTCTCTCTGTCTCTCGCTGTCTCTGTCTCTGTCTCTCTCTGTCACTCTCTCTGTCAGTCAGTCTGTCTGTCTGTCTCTCTCTCTATATATATATATATAACTATATATAGTTATATATATATTTATGTGCACCCACACTCTCCCACACCCCCATCTCACTCTGTCTCTCTCTGTCTCTCTCTGTCAGTCAGTCTCTCTCTCTATGCACCTATATGATTTTCCCCAACCCTATTGCCCTTATGGCAAGCCCCAACACCTTTTTATCATATGGGTGCTAGAAGGCGGTGGCTGCGAGTCTACATGTCCTGGGAATGACGTTAAACTCTATCTGATGGTGAGGTTCCAGTTTTGGAGGTTTGGGGAATGTAGAGCACTCCTTCATCACCATTGCTCCTGGTCCCTCTGAACTGGAGTGGTAGTACCTGTTAGGGTCCCATCTATGGGTTAAATAGAAAAATGTATTTATAAAAAAATTGTATTATCAATTAAGAATTGATTTATTTCAAAACTTTATCGGCATTAAATGAACCACTGAGGTTGATATGCCGTAAAACAAAACAAACCAAACCAATCTCTCTATATACATACATATAACTAAGAAACAGATGGTAGGTGTGGCACTCCACCTCACCAATTTCCCTAGTCTAGCGCTAGGTAAAAGTTTATAGAACCCCTCGCTGTCCTGCTGAGACTGCCAATAGGCCACTTCGCCAACAACTATGATTCATATATATATATATATATATATATAATATATATATATATATATATACTTTGGTGCAGTACTAAGTTTCTTGGTACAAGGTGATTCTAGGTGGGTCCTAATTCTCTACCAGTAGTTCGGTGTAGAGTTCAGGTTCCGTATGAGACCTCAATGTTTAATTATTGTAAACAGAGCAAAGTTATTTGTGAATAAAAAAAGGCCTTAAATACCATGGGTATCGTGGTTATGGACGATTTCCACTCGTGAGTATGCCCACTCATACTCACGAGTGGAAATGGTCCATAACCACAATACCCATGGTATTTAAGGCCTTTTTATTCACAAATATATATATATATGTGTGTGTGTGTGTGTGTATTTTGTATAAACTTTGTTCTTGTGAAGGTTGTTTATATATATATATTATATATGTAATATATCCTCTCTTCATATATATATATATATATATATATATATATATATATATATGAACAGATGTTGATGACCGAAGTTCACTAGCAATAAGTGGTGCCCATTCAAGCAAAAAACCAGGTACTATAAAGCAACCGAAGCCCCCTTTTTATTAATATGACATGATTCGACAGTAAATGATCCGAAACGAAAATACACAACCAAACTATTTTAGTCTGTTCATATCTATCAATATATCTATCACTCAACATATATATATATATGTGGAGAAAAGTAGAAAAACACGGGATGTTATGGAAACTTGATGTTTATTGTAGACGGTGCAACGTTTCGGTCTCTTATTAGACCATCTTCAGGACTTGGATATAGTTCTTACTCCAATGATGGAAATTCTCAAAATGCTGAAAACGGAAGGTCGTCAGTAGGGGGAGGTGTAGTTGGGGGTGGTTAGTGGATTCTTTTTCTCTCTAGAATGGGGAGTGCCTGTGGTACCACCATTCACCATTTCGGAACTCCCCATTCCAGAGAGAAGAAGAATCCACTAACCACCCCCAACTACACCTCCCCCTACGGACGACCTTCCGTTTTCAGCATTTTGAGAATTTCCATCATTGGAGTAAGAACTATATTCAAGTCTTGAAGATGGTCTAATAAGGGACCGAAACGTTGCACCGTCGACAATAAACATCAAGTTTCCATAATATCCGTGTTTGTCTACTTTTCTCCACATACTGTCGGATTAACCTCCTCACATTTCTACCATATATAATATATATATATCACTCAACATATATATATATATATATATATATATATATATATATATACTCTTAGTATATATCTATATTTATCTATCTATATCTACATATATATATATATATATTTATTGCCGTTGTGGAGTCCATGTGTGCTTCTTTATTGGTATATCTGGTGAGTCTAATTCTATTTTATTATATCTCAGTCGGCAGAGCGTTCGGCTAGAAAAAACAAGGTTCCTAGTTCGATACCGGTCCTCGCCAACTCAGCGTATGAGTAGCACAGGGATCTGTGCGGTAAAGTAAGGAGCTGATGGTAGGTGTGGCGCTCCACCTCAGACGCAAAAAAACAATCTCCTTGGTCTAGCGCTATTGAAAAGGGGAAAGACTCCCTCGCTGACTGGCTGATACCGACTTTAGGCCGCTCCGACGACTTTACTTTATATATATATGTATATACATATATATATATGTGTGTGTGTGTGTGTGTGTGTGTGTATGATATAACATATTTGGATCTTGTGAAGCATAGGCAAGAATGATCTCAGGTGCTATGGCATTGCCCCTTCCAGCTCGGAAAATTTGGCTCAGGACCGCCCCCGCTGGCGACAGACTCTCCGTAGAGGACTGCTCATGTCAGAAGTCACCCTGACGCAACACCACGAAGCTAAGAGGTCCAGAAGAAAGCAGCGGCAACAAAGCACCGGCACATCAACATCTTCAGGGACAGTTTTCAAATGCGACATCTGTGGTCGAGAATGTTT
>CM042170.1:70675528-70680528 GCA_023376005.1 Doryteuthis pealeii | reverse complement strand
AATCCATTTCCCATGACTTTAACCATTACAATATGCGTGTATATGTCGTATGCGTACGTGAATGTATGTGGTGTGTGTCTGAGTGTGTGTGTGTGTGTGTGTGCGTGTGCGTTTGTATGCGTCTATGTGTTACAGCAGTGTGTGGTGTGCGTTTCCGTATGTGTTTGTGTGGTGTACGTGCGCGTGTGTGTGTGTGTGTATGTGTATGTTTGTGCGCGTGTGTGTGCGTACGTACGTACGTACGTCTGTGTGTGTGTGTGTGCGTGTGTGTGTGTGTGTGTGTGTGTGTGGAATAAAGTGAGAGAACGGGGCGATGAATGTGCACCTTCTGACCCCAACATTCAACAATGAAGCCGAACGTTTTGTTGTTCGTTTCTCCTTAATTAGCGCGCGAAAATCTAATTTTCCTTGTGTTTTTCCCCATCAATGGCCGGAAGTGAAGACATTTTGTCGTTAATTACATAGTCTGCAATCATCACTCTACGACAAACATCTTTTTTTATGTCCGTCTTTTTAATATACTTAGAATAAAGATCATCGGTGATACAGGGGTAACAATTCATGTCAAGACCAAGTCTCTAGTTAGCCTTGTAATATATATATATATATATTATATATATATATATATATATAATATATATAATATAAGATTTTGAAGGCAATTTACAATGCAATATGTGTTGAATTTATTTAACTTTTTTTTTTCAAAACTAAATATTTTCGGAAGTAAAATTCCATCTTCAGAGTTTTTGAAAGTACTAGGTGTTTTTTTTATAGTACTTATCCCACGGCGATATTGTAATCATCTGTTTTTTTTTAAGAAAAATTTTTCAAATATACGCGTTATAAAAAAATGATTTTCCGTGGATGTTAAATAACTCTGAATATGTTTTCCTTCCGAGTTAATTAAATAAATAACACATATTGCATTGTAAATTGCCTTCAAAATCTTTATATTACACATACACACAATGCTTCAAAGATACTATAAAGAAACAACTTTATATATATATATATATATATATATATATATGTGTGTGTGTGTGTGTGTGTGTGTGTGTGTGTGTGTGTGTCCAAGTGTGTATTTTTTCTGTTAATCCAAAAGTTAAGTCTTGCTGGAAGAAAGTTCAACCAGTAATTCATTTGAGGACAGTTGCAAACGATCTGAAATGTCTTCTATCCTAGTCTCTCATTGTCCAATATTTACCGGAAGTGCCTGCTGTTGTTGGGAAAGTTCATAAATATAAGTGGCGATTTTGCATACATCCTATACAACGATAATCCAACACAAATTATCCCGAATACAGTAAAACTTTGGTTGAGAGACGGACATTTTTTTAAAACATTTCCACAATGAATTTTAATTATTTTTACATCCAGACTGCTCGCTGGATATGGAATTAATTTTATATGCCGTACCGAAGAAAAGTTTTAATCCCTTTTGTTACATTTACAGATTCATTAAAAAAATTGTGGAACCACCGTGGCGTAGTGGCTAACATTGTAGATTAAGACATGATAAGTATAATCTGCGTTATTCGGACTATTGTCCCCATCTTCATTGTTATCTGTACAACGTTTCGGCCGATGTGCCCTCCGGCCTTTTCAGGTATTTCTTGGCTAGTCTATAAATCCAAGTGCGGAATTGGAGCACATCTTATATACCAAAATAACTCCAACAACCGTGTCGTAAGCAGTGACGTAGTTTCTGTTACAGACAAACACAGAATCTCCATTATAATAAGAAGATATAGCATCTATACATCTATAGCAGCCCATGCCTTCCGTATGCGTGCATTAACGTCGCTTTCTGTGGATTAGATATTTTGTAGTGTAGATATAGACAGATGGGACAACAATGGTTTCTTGAAATCTACAATCGACCTAACCTTCCTAATGCGATTGGTGTACTAATAGAAACGTGTGCGGCTTTTATCCGTTGTGGGTAATATGGACAGACGATGTACTTACACGATGCAGGTGTCTTGTTACCAGAGTTTGGTAATTCCTCTTCGAAACCAGATTTGTATATTTCTTCTTTTTTTTTCCTTATCTTTTTTTGTTTCTACCCTTTGCTTCTTCACCCGTATGACATTTCTTTCGGGATTTCTTTTCTATTTCTACCCGACTTTATAGTTTTTTTTCCTTTATTTCTGTTTTTTTTTTTCTCTTCTTTGTTTTTTTCTTTCTTTTTAAATACATTCTCTAAACTACTTTGACAAATGTCTATATCCCAAACACACACACACTGTTTTCTGTCTGTCTGTCTGTCTGTCCGTCTCTCTCTCTCTCTCTCTCTCACACACACACACTGTTGTCTGTCTGTCTCTGTCTGTCTGTCTCTCTTTCTCTCTCTCTCTCTGTCTATGTCTCTCTGTCTCTCTCTCTCTATCTGTCTATCTCTCTCTCTCTCTCTCTCTCTGTTTGTCTGTCTGTCTGTCTCTCTCTCTCTGTCTCTCTCTCTCTGTTTCTCTTCCTTTCTCTCTCTCTGTCTATGTCTCTCTGTCTCTCTCTATCTGTCTGTCTATCTATCTCTCTCTCTCTCTCTCTCTCCTCTCTCTCTCTCTCTCTCTCTCTTCTCTCTCTCTCTCTGTCAGTCTCTCTCTGTCTGTCTTCTGTCTGTCTATCTCTCTCTCTCTATCTATATATTCTGTCTCTCTGTCTGTTTGTCTGTGTGTCTCTGTCTCTCTCTGTGTCTATCTCTCTCTCTCTCTCTGTCTCTCTCTCCTTCTCTCTCTGTCTCTGTCTGTCTGTCTGTCTCTCTCTATCTATCTCTGTCTGTCTGTCTGTCTCTCCTCTCTCTCTCTCTCTCTCTCTGTGCGTGTGTGTCTGTCTGTCTCTGTCTCTGTCTGTCTGTATGTCTCTCTCTCTCTCTCTCTGAATTCAAACCTCCGTTTCCAGTTTGGGGTGTCTCTACCCTCTTTCTATCATCTTTATATTTACATCCTTTCTCTCTTAAGTAAATTCATTGAAACTCCCTGCTGCCTGCATGTCTGCCTGTCTGTCTGTCTGTGCAATCTCTTCGATTTCCAGCCGATGTTTCCGGGTTGCGTCGATGCTATCCTCTGGGCGTTATAGGGTGGACGGCCATAAGTGCAACGTTTCAAAATGAAGTCTGGGATTGGGGGGGGGGGTTCTGAATTGAGAGGTGACGAAAAAGCGATGAACTAGTTAGTCTAATATATGTCAGGGATGTAAGCAAACAAATCCGAGCTGTCAGCTTCCCTAGAATTCTATTCCATATCGATTTATCGTACAGGCTGTGCCGATAACGAATTATCTGTCTTTTTTTGGGGTGGGGTGGGGTCAGTTGGTTGGGGTGAGGGGTCCTTTCTTCAAGGAAAAGGGGGCTTTAATTCAAATCCTTTCTATCCTTATTTCTGGTCATGCAATTACTTTCGACTATTTAGCCCATGTTTATTTTTACTTCTTTCCAATAATGTGAAGAGTGGTTTCTCACATTTGTGAAAAGAAAAAAAAAAAAAAACGGAATTTGGAATCGGCTAGCCGGGTTCGATTCTCAGCAAAATCTGTATCTTTTCACAGGCCACGGCAATAGGGAATAACTGAAAGATACCAAGCGCCATTGACTTTATGACTACGCTACCCTAACATTATATATATAAGTTAGGTATATATATATATATATATATATATATATATATATATATATATATATATATATATATATATATATATATATATATATCTGGGTAGTAATATCTCATCCACAGATAACGATATTAACACACGAATAGGAAAGGCATGGATGGCCACAAACAAATTGTCTGTCATATGGAAGTCTGATCTCACTGACAAGCTAAAGCGACATCTCTTCCAAGCTGTAGTCATATCAGTACTGCTGTATGGCTGCACTACCTGGACCCTAACAAGGTGCCTCGAGAATAAGCTAGATGGGAGCTGCACAAGAATGCTGCGAGCAGTTCTGAACAAGTTGTGGTAACAGCATCCCACAAGGGAGCAGCTGTATGGTCACCTGCCCCCTATCTCACAGACTATCCGAGTGAGACGGACTAGGGATGCAGGGCACTGCTGGAGAAGCAAGGATGAACTCATAAGTGATGTTCTCCTGTGGAAGCCAACACATGGACATGCCAGTGTGGGACGCCCAGCAAGGACCTACATTGACCAGCTATGTAAAGATGCTGGCTGCAGCGAAGAAGAACTCCCTGTGGCGATGAATGATAGGGAAGGTTGGCGAGAGATTGTCATGGATATCCGTGCTGCCTGCACGACATGATGATGATATATATATATATATATATATATATATATATATATATATATATATATACTCAGCCCTCCGCACGAACAGGAAGTGGCAAAAGGTCAATTTCTTAAGCGGAGTTCAACAGGTTTGAATTCAGAGTTTCCCTTCTCCTAGACCGATTGCCTAACCAAGGTTAAAGAGCCTATTATGCCCTACTCTTTACCCATAGCTAGAGGGAGAGTAGGATTCATACCTTTCCCAAGGGTATTAGCGGTAAGTGAAATGCAATTACCACGTCCAGGATTATATATATATATAATATATATATATATATATATATATATATATATATATATAAAAATATGGCTTTAGAATCAATCAGGCAAAGGCATGCATCCGACTACTCTACATCCAGTTATGGGTAAATATTAGGGCAAACTGGGCTCTTGAACCTTGGCTAGGTAACCAGTCTAAAAAGAAAACTAAATTAAAACCTGTTAAACTCCGCTTAAGAAATTGACAGTGTCACATCCTGCTGGTGCCGAGAGGTTGGTAAAGTAGTTGCACATGTCATTAGGATAGTTATAGTGAAGGAGTCTATCTCCTTTTCGGTAGCGCTAGAGATTATTTTGCTAAGGTGAAGCGCAACACCTATTGTCAACTCCTCACTTTACCGCAGAGATCAGATTACCCAATCGGTGCTACTTATACGCTGAGTTGGCGGAGAACGGTAATTGAACTGGAACCTTGTGATTCCAGGTGGATGCTC
>CM042170.1:70663028-70670528 GCA_023376005.1 Doryteuthis pealeii | reverse complement strand
GTGTTGAAGTGTGTGTTGATGAAAGTATGTGTATATGGCAGTATATATAACATGTGTGCCTGTGTATGTATGTGTAAGTGTGTGTGTTGAGGTGTGTGTGTGTGCGGCTATATCTATGTCTGTGTGTATGTGTTTGTGTGTATTTGTGTTGTGTGTGTGCATGTGTGAATATATATATTTACCAACCCTCCGCACGAGCAGTATGTGACACAAGGTCAATTTCTTAAGCGGAATTCAACAGGTTTCAATTCAGAGTTTTCCTTCTCCTAGACCGGTTGCTAAACAAGGTTAAAGAACCCAGTCTGCCCTACTATTTATCCATAGCTAGAGGGAGAGTAGGATTCATACCTTTCCCAAGGGTATTAGCGCTAAGTGAAATGCAATTGCCACGTCCAGGATTTGAACTCGGGGCGACGAGTCCATTTCCAATGACTTTAACCATTACACCACGCGCTTCCTATCTCTGTCTGTGCATGCCTGTGTGTATATGTGTGTTAAGTGTGTGTGTGTGGGTGTGTGTGTGTGTGTGTGTATGTGTGTGTGTTGATGTATGTGTGTGTCTGCGGCAATATCTATGTCACTATGTATGTTACTGTGTATATTTTCGTGTATGTGTGAATATATGTGTGTGTCTGTGGCTGTATCTATGTATGTGTGTATGTGTGTGTATGTGTGTGTGTGCTTTGATATATGTGTTGTGTGCGGCTGTATCTATGTATGTGTGTATACGTGTATATGTGCGTGTGTGTGCATGTGTGCTTTGATGTGAGTGTATGTGTATGTGTGCCTGTACCTATGTCTGTGTATGTGTGCGTGTACGTGCGTGTGCGTGTGGTGGTACGTGTGTGTTGATGTGTGTGTATCTGCGACTGTATCAATGTAATTGCGTATGTGTATGTGTAGGTTTGTGTACTTATATGTGTGCGTGTTTGCAGCTGTATCTATGTCTGTGTGTATATGTATGTATGTATGTGTGTATATATGAGTGTGTGGTGATATGTGCGTGTGTAGCTGCGGTTGTATCTATGTCTGTCTGTGTGTGTGTGTATGTATGTGTGTGTGTGCTGATTGGGGTGTGTGTGTGGCTGTGGCTGTATCTATGTGTGTGTGTGTGTCTGTGTGTGTCTGTGTGTGTGTGTGTGTGTGTGTGTGTGTGTGTGTGTGTGTGTGTTATGAAAACTATTGATTAGGTATCTGAATATCTGAACAGACGAGGAAATTATATCGGTTTTTATTAAACACTATTCCGGTGAATATTTTGTGCCCTTTGATCTCCCGTAGAATAGAGAGAACGATCGTTAAAATTTATAGTTGTATTTCTTCACTCAATCCATCGTGAAAAGAATTACTTGAGTGGCTCGTAGAAAGAAGAAAAAAATCTAAGGAAAAACCTAAAACCAAAAACTAAAGAAACTAAAGAAAGATCTTAATTTATTCTGATTGTTTTTTTTTTCAATATATTTTTACAAATATTTTTCATTACCTATTCTTTTATTTTATAGTAATTTTCTTTTGAAACAATTTTTTTTTTTTCATCCTGGGGATTTTTTTTCTAAGGGAAATGTCGTTGTCTTCAAGAATTTTGTGTTTTTTTTATAAAATCATATTCTTTTAATTTTTATAATTTTTATTTTATAATTAAAAGAAATGATTAAAAATGTTAAAAATTATTGAAAAAAATGAAAGAAAAATATGCTTAAATGAAATATCTTAAGATTTTATGTTTCCACTTTACGAATAATGGATTTTTAACATGCATTTTTATTTTATTTTATAAACGGGCATTATCGCTTTTGTGTATAGTCTCAAGTTTCACAAGCCGTGAAAAAAAAAAGTGCCTATTAAAAAATAATGTAGCCAATCGCTCTAATAGCTATTTTTTTAAAATTCATATTTTTAAGAATGTTTTCAGCTATTTATAAAACTTAGTCATCTCTTTGTTTAAAGATTGTTTAATTCGGTGGTTGGTTGGTTGGTTTTACGGCATGTCAACCCGTATTGGGATATTTCATGTCAAAGACGTTTTTTGTTTTATTCGGTCTTGTTGGCTATTCAATTTTTATAATAATTTTTAAACCCATTTGCCGTGATAGGATTCAACCAAAATGAAGAACTCAAACTTACATATAATGATGTCGCGTATATACATACAGTGTATGTGCATATTTTTTACATATACGGATAATATTCTAAATAGATAAATATAAGAAAACCTTGAATTATTAGAAAGAAATATATTTCGGCTACTTTTAGCCTTTTCAAGTCTGATTTTCTAGTGGACATACCAGGTCTACTTAATTGAGTTTGAGAACAGAAAATGATATTAAATAGACCTGATATGTAAACTTTGTCGATTAGAAAATTAAAGAGGCAAAGGAAGCCGAAATAAATTTATTTCTGATAATATCAAGGTTAAAAAAAAAATAGAACCACCTATTAAAAATGATGTAGCCAATCACACTGATGGCTATTTTTTATTCATCTTATTATGATGGAGATACTAGTTCCAATTACCATCGAATTGGTAAGACACGGCAGCAAGCAGTCATAACTTAATACAAATCTGTCTTGCTGCTAATACCGCTGCAAAAATGGTAGGTTATTTATGAAGCCTCTTAACATCATAGAAACCAAGATAGCTTCCGAATACGACAAGAAAGTTCCCAAGTTCGAAAAGAAGGTTCCCGAGTCCGAGAAGGTTCCCGAGTCTGACAAAAAATACCTGAAGAAGGTCGGAGGGTATATCGGCCGAAACGTTGTACAAGTAACAATTAAGATGAGGATAATAGACCGAATAACGCAGATAATACTAATATTGCAAATAGTTCAATATGTAAAAGAAATTTAATAATCTTTGGTGAAATTCTTTTTTTCCCTTAAATTTTCTAACTTTTTTTTTCTGACTAGAATGATCCTATCCCGGGCGGACAACGTTCGATCACCTTGCAACTAGTTTCTTATTAGTCTAATCGATTATCCTGTCCATTGCCCATTGAAGGCGTGATTCTTTTGAGATTTAACTAGGAAATCAATCAAAGAATACGAATGGTCAGTCAAGTTTGTCTCAATTGATCTTTTCGTAATTGGTGAGTCATTCGATTTTGCGGTCGGAACTGTTTTCGCCAAAGTTCGATTCCAAGAATTGACTTCCATCCACAGAGAAGAGGCCATCCGGGCATTTTTATTTACGAAACTAAATAAAAACGCGTTTATGTCTTATCAGTCTCTGTAATCGAGATATGACCAAAGAAAGATAATCGCCAAAATGAAATTATCCTAATAGACTTTCCCAGTTGTGTGTGTTTGTCTCTCTCTCTCTCTCTCTCTCTCTCTCTCTCTCTCTCTCTCTCTCTCTCTCTTCTCTCTTTCTTTCTCTCTCTTTCTCTCTCTTTCTCTCTCTCTCTCTCTCTCACTCTTTCTCTCTTTCACACACACACACACACACACACACACACACACATACATACATACATACATATACACTTTTCTTTTCTTTTCTTATTTTTTTTCTAATCTTTTTCTCCGCTTAATCATTTTCATAGCTCGATAAATATTTAATTACGTACATGGTGTACATAAGTGATTTTAATAATATATATATATATATATATATATATATATATATACAGAGAGAGGGGGAGAAAAAGAGAGAGAGAGAGAGAGAGAGAGTGTGTGTGTGTGTGTATGTATGTGTGTGTGTGTGTGTGTGAAAAGGGCAGACTGAATGAGTGAGGGAATGACATAGACAGAGAGAGAGAGAGAAACAGAGACAGAGACGGAGATAGACATATACAGACAGACAGAAAGACAAACAGGAAGAGAGACGCAGATATAAATAGAGAGAGAGGGGGGACACATACTATGAGTCGGGAGAGAGAGACGTACAGAGAGAGAGAGAGAGAGAGAGAGAGATCGACAGACAGAGACAGACAGAGAGATAGAGGGATAGAAGAAATGAAGACAGACAGAGATACACATAAATAGAGACAGACAGACAGAGGGAGGTAGAGACGTATTGAGGGAGACAGACTGACAGACAGAGACAGAGACAGAGTGACAGAGGGTTAGAGGAATAGAGAAAAGAAGTGAGAGAGAGAGAGACAGACAGACACATAAACACAGACAGACATACAGAGAGAGAGACAGAGACAGAGACAGAGATTCAGAGACAGACAGACAGAGAGAGATAGAGAGAGAGAGAGAAATGAAGACAGACAGACAGACAGACCGACGTACACAGATAGAGACATACAGACAGAGAGGGAGATAGAGACGTATTGAGAGAGAGAGAGAGAGAGAGACAGAGAGACAGAGAGACAGACAGAGATAAGACAGAGAGATTGAGGGAGAGAGAAATGAAGAGAGAGAGAGACAGACAGACAGACAGACAGACAGACACATAAATAGAGAGAGACAGACAGACAGAGAGGGTGATAGAGACGTATTAAGGGAGAGACAGAGACAGAGACAGAGTGACAGAGTGACAGAGAGTTAGAGGGATAGAGAAAAGAAGTGAAAGAGAGAGACAGATAGACATATAAACATAGACAGACACACAGAGAGTGAGAGAGTGAGAGAGAGAGAGAGAGAGAGAGAGAGAGAGAGACGGATAGAGAGACAGAGAGATAGAGGGAGAGAGAAATGAAGACAGACAGACATACACATAAATAGAGAATGACAGAGAGGGAGATAGAGACGTATTGAGAGAGAGGAAGAGAGAGACTGACAGAGATAAAGACAGAGAGACAGAGAGGGAGAGAGAAATGAAGAGACAGACAGACAGATAAATAGATACATACAGACAGAGAGGGAGATAGAGACGTATTGAGAGAGAGAGAGAAAGAGAGAGAGAGAGAGAGAGAGGGAGAGAGAGAGGGGGGGAATGGGGTTGAGAAGATCCCATTTTTATGATAAGCAATGAATATCAATTCTGAAAGTGACAGAATAACTAGTATATCTATTTAACTTATATATTAAGCACGTTCGCCAAATTACACCATGCCATTGGCCTGAAACAAGGTCATGGGGGGGGGGGGAACAAGAACAAGGAAACAGCGAACAAAACCAATCGATACGAGCACTTGAAACGGTAACCGTCCAGATCTCGAAGGATCTGAAAAGTAATTTGATTTTTTAGTCTTCTGGCAGAATCATTGAGTTAGGTGTGAAAGCCAACGTCCCAGCACATTTTTTACAGTCTAGTCTAGTCCAGTCTTTTTGTTGCTATAATAGATAGTCCGATCAATATATACTTCGGCCGTTGACCCTGTCTGCGAGTCTTCGAATATACTGACTATATATATATATATATATATATATATATATATATATTAACCGACCATGAACGGGTTCATGCGTCCGGATTAAAAACATGCTCTGATTATTTTTTTATAATCGAAATATTGTTCAATATTAGCTATGAAAATAATATAAAATATATTGATTTTAATAATATTATGCGTTTTCATATCTTTCTCTCTCTCTCTCTCTCTCTCTCTCTCTTTTCTCTCTCTCTCTCTCTCTCTCTATATATATATATATATATTCACCAACTCCAACACACGAGCAGGATGTGACATAATAGATAGTCCGATCAATATATACTTCGGCCGTTGACCCTGTCTGCGAGTCTTCGAATATACTGACCATATATATATGTGTGTGTGTGTGTGTGTGTGTGTGTGTGTGTGTGTGTGTTGAAAAAATAAATAAAGGAAAGAAAGTATAGGATGGATAAAACAGGATATTTTAATCAATTTTACTTACACGTGTTTCGGTCTGGAGTTTATCCATGTGTACATTATTCAAACTATTATTATCTTTAAATAACCAAATGAAATGAAATAATAATAATAGAAAAAATGTAGAAATGTTCCGCACACAAAGAGAATTTGACCTTCATCAGAGTAAATCCTTATTTGAAATGAAATTCGTTGGAAAAAGCGGAGAATTTTTTAAATGTTCTAAAAATAACTTTTTTTTAAATTCACGATCAGACGAATTTTAATTTTTTTTAAATTCACGATCAGACGAATTTAAAAAAAAGTTATTTTTCAAACATTTCAAAAATTCTCCGCTATTTCCAAAATGCCAACAGTTTCGTCCATGAATTGAACTCGCGTTGACGAGTCTATTTCCTACGACTCTAACCATTAGACCACGCGACTCCATAATGTTGGGATATATATTATCATATTCTAACACAGATCAGTAGTTTTGTAATTAGGCTTGATAATTTGCATTATTTAGATCTCTCGGGCTGCTGCCCTCATATCTATGTTATATACGCAACGTTTCGGCTCATGTTCCCTCCGGCCTTAGTCAAGTGTTTTGTGTCGAATTCGGGAACCTACTTGAACTCGGGAACATTCTCTTTTAACTTGGGAACCCTCATGTCATAATCGGTAGCCTTCGCGGAACGACTTTTATTTAATCTACTTGGGTAGACTTTTCTCATTCTGTTAACAATGATCGGGTAAGGATTAAGCTATGTAAAGTATTCATTGTTGATTTAAATTAATGGATGATGGTTTGGAAACCTACTTAAATGGCCGGCCTAAAAGAATTTTGAGAAGTTAATAAACCTGGGAATAAAACGAGTTTAAAAAATATTTTAAAAACTTGTATTAAAAAATTGAATACCCATCAAGAATGAATAAAACAAAACGTATTCGACATAAAATAACCCAACAAGGGTTGACATGCCGTAAAATCTAACCAACCAACAAACCAACCAACCAGCCAACCAACTAAAATACATCGATTAGAATACGGCAAATAGAAGTTTTCTTTAAACAGGACCTCTTTGTTGATATTCAAAGATTCAGGGAATAAAGAAGAGGTTTCTTTATGAACGACGGTTTGGAAACCCACTTAGATGGCCGGCCTGCATTTTCGAGAAATTAATAAAACTGGGACTGAAGAGAGTAATCTATCATTAAGTGTCAACTTTTTTTCAAGTCTACTCGCAGTGTTACTCACCTCAAATATGTTAGGTGTATGCTTTTGTGTACACTTGCCTACAGGAAACGAAAACAAATATTCGTCCTATGATACTTCAGAAAAAGAAATTCCATGTTATAAACTGAGATAATTCAAAGAATACCTGACGGGGAATATAATAAATCGTATGATTCAAACTAAAAAAAATAACAAGCAAACTACACAGATTATAGGATTGTGAAGATTATATTTTCTGTCTTACTCGGGGGCAGGTTACGCGTACAAGATGATAGCGCCGTTGCTAAAGGGTGTTTTTCACCCCATCGTGTTTGGGTTGAAAAGTCCTTGATGCTGCAAATATTTTTCTAATATTTTTATGGATGAACATCTTTCCAAGTGCATCGCTGAGGGCACCGGTATCCGTTGGAACGAAATACAATGGCCATTCAATAAATAAGAGGAATGTTTTTTTGAAAAACGATAAATACATTTTTATTTTCGGAATTTTCTAAATAAATACAAAATCTGAATTTTTTTTAAATTGGTGTCTTTGCAAAA
>CM042170.1:70645528-70658028 GCA_023376005.1 Doryteuthis pealeii | reverse complement strand
ATATATATATATATATATATATATAATATATATCTTATTATAGTGGAGATTGTGTGTTTTTCTGTCTGTAACCGAAACTAAATCACTACTCAAGTCACAATTCCCTTAGTAATTGACGTCACATTCACCATGAATTTATCCTTATTTTAACCTCAATTATTAATAAAATTGTTTTACATTATTTATACTGTTAACCATATCTACATTCTAATAACATGCAATTGTATTTATATATACAACAAAAATAGCGGTTTACAGTGTGAACGGGAAGGCTAATTTGCATATTGATATTAAAAATGTAATTTTAATAAATATATGCTTAGTATTATTGGTTTCTAACTGTTTGGTTTTATTTTAATGAATATAAGCAAAATCTCTTCAATATATCTTAAATGAAATCCATTAACAAGAAAACATAACTGTCATTTTATTCTTTACTTCCTCTTTTAACTAAATATTTAAATTATAAAAAATAACAATGTAAGATGAGAGTGATGGAAGAGTAAATTTCAGTTGTTCTATTTTTCGATTATACCACCCTCTGTTTCATATCTTTTTATCTGCATTCTTATTTAGTTTCATTAGCGTTTCTAATTTAATACGATATTTCATTACATTAAAACTTAAATACTTGCACCCGGAGGGTGCATATATTTGCTAGTATATATATATATAGAGAGAGAGGAGCGAGAGAGAGAGAGAGAGAGAGAGAGAGAGAGAGGAGAGGAGGTAGATAGATACATAGATAGATAGACAACATTCTGTTTCTTGTGACCTAGATGCATCAGGTATATTAGAATGATAGAATGATGGGAAGACTTCTATTTAGAAGGGTCTATAATGATTTTTTAAATCAATAAACGCAAAAATAAATATTAGTATAATAAAAGAATAACTTAGGTGAAGTGAAATTGAAAAGTAGGATGTAAGTGGTTGATTTTTTCCTTTTTCGTAGGACATAATCGAAGTGAGATAAGAGACTGAAAAATGAAAAAGAAATATAAAAAGAAAGATTAGGAACATAAAGAAATAGTTTACTCAAGGTAACGAAAGAAAAAAGCGGGAAAAATAAACAAAATGGCTGAAGAGAAAGGTTTGTTTTTTTTCCAGAAGATATAATCGAAGAGAGACTAGAGGAAAAAAATGAAAAGTAAAAAATAAAAGTAAAAACAAAAAAAAACGTAAATGAATAAATAAATTAAGGAAAAGTAAGAAAAAAGGGGGAAAATAAACAAAATGGCCGAAGAGAAGGGTGTATTTTTCCAGAGGAAATAATCGAACAGACAAGAGGAAGAATGAAAAATAAAAATAAAAGAGAAAGACAAAAAAAAAAAAAGAAAAAAGAAACGTAAATAAATAAATAGATAAATTTAGGAAAAGTAAGAAAAAAGCGGAACAAATAAACAAAATGTCCGAAGAGAAACGTTATTTTTTTTCAGGGGACATAACCGAAGAAAGAAGAGAAAAAAATGAAAAAGAAAAAAAGAGAAAGACTAAAAAGAGTAATATGAAGAATTGAAAAAAGAAAAAGGAAGAAAAAACGAGAGAAATGGACAAAGAGAAGTTTTTTTTGGTTTTCAGAGGACACAAAAAAAAAATGAAAAAGAAAACGAAAGGTCTAAAAAGAGGAATGTAAAAAATAATTAAGAACGATAAAAAGCGGGAAAAAATAAACAAAATGACCGAAGAGAAGTGTTTTTTCAGGGGACATAATCGAACAGGGAAGATGGAAAAATAAAAAAACAAAAAGAAAGACCAAAAAGTGGAACGTAAAGAAATAGATAAATTAAGGAAAGAAAGTAAAAACTGGATATTTTTTATTTTAAAGGGACGAAGAGAAGCGTTTCTTCAGAGGACATAATCGAAGAGAGAAGAAGGAAAAAAAATGAAAAAGAAAAGGAAGAAGAAAAAAAGGGAAAGAGAAAGAGCATAAAGAGGAAAGAAAAGAAATAGATAAATTACGAAAAAAAAAAAAAAACAAAGAAAGAAAAGAAAAGAAAGCAAGGAAAATATTCAAAGAGAAGCATTTTTTTTGTTTTTTTTTATTAGGGTTATTTTTTTTAAAACTATTTTTTTTATTTTATTTTATTTTATTTTCATTTTATTTTATTTTCATTCTATTTTTTATTTTATTCATTTTTTTTTCATTTTTTTATTAGCAGTTTTTTATTTATTAGAGGACATAATCAAAGAGAGACAAAAAATATAGAAAAAGGAAAAAAAAAAAAATAGAAAGACAAAAAAGAAAGAAAGAAATTAAGGAAAAGAAAAAGAAAGAAAAGAAAGCAAGGAAAAATGTTCAAAGAGAAGCATTTTTTGTTTTTTTTATTAGGGTAATTTTTTTAATTCTTTTTTTATTTTATTTTCATTTTATTTTATTTTCATTTTATTTTTTATTTTATTCATTCATTTATTTATTTTTTTATTTTTATTTTTATTAGCAATTTTTTTTTATTAGAGACAAAAAATATAGAAAAAGGAAAAGAAAGTAGAAAGACAAAAAAGAAAGAAAGAAATTAAAGAAAGAAAAAAAGGCGGGAAAAACTAAACAAAATGGACGACGAGAAGCGACGAGTCTCTTCATTTGTTGAAATTGTCGCGATGATGGACATGCCATGAATAGAGAATCAACGCATCAAATTATGACGGCTTCACAGCTCCGAGCCATTTCTCGCGTCAATTCAATGTCGCTTCCCGCTCTCCGACTATCGGCTTCCTATATTCTTAGTTTCTTCTTCAGAAAATGCGAAAGGTCGATTTTAGTTGACATTATTAGGCTAGGTGGCGCCCTCTAGACCAAGATAACCTTCCGCCTGCCCCTTTCCGGGTCCATTCAGTGGACAACCCAGTTAGGAAGCGGCCCTCCCCCGACATCCCTTAATCCGCTACTGACTGACCGTCACAATGACTAATTCACACAGCGACAAGACTCTTCTTGTAAGGCCCTACGGTTCCGGGGCTTGCAAGGATTTTGCAATCAAAGAAACTGTTTGGTTTGGACAATAAAAGAAACCGCTCTGATTGGATAATCTTCAATTTTCTAGGAACGCGCTCGACATAGATTTTTCGACGAGAAAGCAAAAATATTGTCGTTCTCACAGACTTGTGTAGATAAGAAGATCTAGCCAACAATTGGTCTCAGAACACGTGCGGATAAAATAAGATTAAATAAAAAGACATAATAGATAGATAGATAGATAGATAGATAGAGATATTGTATTGGCATTTCAGTCTCGGAAGATTATAATATACTTTTTGTGCCCCTGAAGTTACAGCGCCTCCTGTGAGTGTGAAGTCTCAATGTTTGAAAAACATTCTCAACCACAGATGTCGCATTTGAAGGCTGTACCTGAAGATGTTGATGTACCAGTGCTTTGTTGCCGCTAATAGATAGATAGATAGATAGATAGATAGATATGTAGATAGATTGAATTGATAAAAAGATAGAGACATATGGACGAACATGCTGAGATAGATAGATAGATAAAATAGATAGATAGATAGATAATATAAACAAATTGGGATAGATAGATAGATATGTATGTATGAACAAATTGGGATAATTCAGAATTATTCAGGTATTGTTGACATCCTTCCGTCTGCTAAGGACAAGGGCATAGTGTCCATTTTTAACTGCATCTCTGTGAGTGGCTGTGCAGGCCAATTTTTGAATGGAAATCTCTGGTGCATTGACTGCAAACAAACAGTGAGTTTGAGTTTTTATTTTGGATTATAATGCTTCTGTTTTTTTTTTAAATAAAATTTATTTTATTTTTAACACAGAATACGCATTTAAAAGAATTCCAACATCGAAAACCAGCGTTCGTTTGTACCTCCTATTTTAACGGTTATTTTTTCCGTCTTTCCTTCATATGTTGCTCTTGAGGAAGACCGCTCTATTAAAAAGGTCGAAACAGATTCTGTCAGCAAACTATTAACATCATTTGTTTTTTTTTTCTAAAAATGTTAAATTCATATATATATATATATATATATATATATATATATATATATATATTAAGCCTATCTTATTAAGTCTTGGTCAATACTGTTATAAGTGCATATATTTCATCAATAAATGTTTATTTGGGTACATTTTATTATGCTT
Source organism: Doryteuthis pealeii (assembly GCA_023376005.1). NCBI lineage: Eukaryota > Metazoa > Mollusca > Cephalopoda > Myopsida > Loliginidae > Doryteuthis > Doryteuthis pealeii. The sequence continues at coordinate 70,653,920 of CM042170.1, read as the reverse complement.
ATCAATATATATATATGCATATATACATAAGTACCACATGCTTATAGCTGCCCCCCTCCCGTCTATTGATCTACTTCATATAAAAAGTGAATGATCGATGATCAATAATCAATATATTTGATCAACGGACCCATCTTTCCAGAAGTTCCTCACAAAAGGGTCCTTTTGTGTAGTGTGTCAACAGTCAAGATGGGCTTTTCCTGGTTTTTGATATGTAAAATTACAGCGAGAAAAAAAAGGGAATTAAATAGGAAAAAATTAAGAAGGAGAATATGAAGAATATAAAGAATGACTTTGTGGCAGAGGAAAAAGAAAATGAAAAAGAAATGATAAATGTAAAAATAGAAATAAAAATGTTTCAAATAAATGTACAAAAAAATGAATTAAATAAATGTAAAAACAAAGTAAAAATAGAAATGATTTAGATAAATGTACAAAAGAAGAAGAAGAATAAGAAGAAGAAGAAGAAGAGAAGAAGAAGAAGGATTGAATAGAGAAGAAGAAGAAGAAAAGAAAGAAGAAGAAGAAGAGAAGAAGAAGAAGAAGAAGAAAGAAGAATGATTTAAAAGAGACAAAAGAGAATGATTTATAAAAGAAGAAGAAGAATTTAAAGAAGAAGAAGGAGAATGGTTTAGAAAGAAAGAAGAAGAAGAGAAGAAGAAGAAAGAAGAAGAAGAAGAAGAAGAAGAAGAAGAAGAAGAAGAAGAAGAAGAATGATTTAAAGAAGAAGAATGATTCAGAAGAAGAAGAAGAAGAAGAAGAATGATTTAAAAAAGAAGAATGATTCAAAAGAAGAGAAGAAGAAGAAGAAGAAGATTAAAAGAAGAAGAATGATTCAAAAAGAAGAAGAAGAAGAATGATTTAAAAGAAGAAGAATGATTCAAAAGAAGAAGAAGAAGAAGAAGAAGAAGAAGAAGAAGAAGAAGAATGATTTAAAAGAAGAAGAATGATTCAAAAGAAGAAGAAGAAGAAGAAGAAGAAGAAGAAGAAGAAGAAGAAGAAGAAGATGATTAAAAGAAGAAATGATTCAAAGAAGAAGAGAAGAAGAAGAAGAAGAAGAAGAAGAAGAGAAGATGATTTAAAAAGAAGAAGAAGAAGAAGAAGAAGAAGAAGAAGAAGAAGAAGAAGAAGAAGAAGAAGAATGAAAAAGAAGAAGAAGAAGAAGAGAAGAAGAAGAAGAAGAAATGATTTAAAAGAAGAAGAATGAAAAGAAGAAGAAGAAGAAGAAGAAGAAGAAGAAGAAGAAGAAGAAGAACGAAGAAGAAGAAGAAGAAGAAGAAGAAGAAGAAGAGAAGAAGAAGAAGAAGATTTTAAAAGAAGAAGAAGAAGAAAAGAAGAAAGAAGAAGAAGAAGAAGAAGAAGAAGAAGAAGAAGAAGAAGAAGAAGAAGAAGAAGAAGAAGAAGAAGAAGAAGAGAAGAAGAAGAAGAAGAAGAAGAAGAAGAAGAAGATAAGAAATAATGTAAAAATGAAAATAAAAAATGATTCAAATAAATGTAAAAAAAATGAAAACTAAAATGTAAAAAAAATAAGAATGACTTTGATCAATGTACGAAAAAATAAAAACGAATTAAATGAATATAAAAATAAAATAAAAAATGCCTTAAGGAAATGTAAAAATAAAAATGAAATAAAAATGCCAAAAAAGGAAAAGAAATGAACAAATAATGTAAAAAAAATGCAATTCTGGTAGGGTGATAGAATATCAAAATTATAATAAAAGCAAAAAAAGAAGGAAAAATGAATTGAATAATGAAAGAAGAAGAAGAAGAAGAAGAAGAAGAAGAAGAAGAAGAAGAAGAAGAAGAAGAAGAAGAAGAAGAAAGAAGAAGAAGAAGAAGAAGAAGAAAGGCAAATAAAACAATAACAACAAACTTAAATGAATTATATGTAAAATGACGAAAGAAAAGAAGAAAGAAAAAATAATCTAAAGAAAAAATTCTGGTAGCGAGAAGGAAAATAAAGAAAAAGAAAGTGAATTAAATAACATTAAAATGAAAAGAGAAAACGAAGGAAAAGAAGATAAAGATGATTCAAAGAAGGACATTTCTGGAAAATAAACAAAATAAAACAAAAAAGAAACCTATGAATTAAATAAATGATACGAACATCCCCCCCCCCAAAAAAAAAAAAAAATCCGAAAAATAATCTAAAGAAGGATTCTGATAGTAAGAAAGAAAATAAAAGTAAAGAAGAAAAAGAAAAATTAAACAGATTAAAAAATACCTGACCAAATAAATAAATAAAAATACATTTACTTTTCTTTGTATTCAGGATTAGGGTCGGGTTGGTTCGGATAGATTCGTTAATGGTATTTAAGATGGTGGGAATCTTTTGAAAATGAAATAAAAAAAAAGCCCTTGAGAAAAATTCCGAACGGAAGAATCTTTTAAAGCTAAAGAAATGCCAGTGATTACTGTAAAAAAAAAGATGTTGGTCTACCATTTGAGGATAAAAAATATTTAAAAAATAACAAATATAGTCACACCTCGGCATCCAATAAAAATAGTGTATATATGTGCAAATATATGTGCACTTATTTTGTGACTGCTACAGTGGTCAATTGGGATAATTTTTTAAACATTTAATGGATATGCGAGACTAACTTTAAAAAATATCTAACCAGGCGATGCCGGATAGCCGCTTCAAGTATAACATAAGAGAGTCTTCGAAGTAGGAAACCAAAGGTAGACTTTGCTGTAGCAGAAGAAGCAAAATGGTTCTCCCAAGTAGCAGGAATATTTGTTAAGATTTTATGGGCCATCCTTTGGCTTTCAAGCAAGAGCGCTTGTCCAGTGGAATTGGGTCCTCCAATAATGAAATCTTTGGGTCTTCTGATAAAGAGTCCTCAGTTCCTTTGTCAATGGTCATAAGTTCCTCCTCAATGATTGCAAGTGAACTGTAGCAAGTATCCGTGTTTAAGTAGTGTATCAGCCACGTAGTATGGCTTGTTGATTGGCTGGAGGAGTAAATCATGTGACCTGGGCTAGAGCACTCGTTATATCTTAATAGGATTTTAAGAGAGAACGTCCACACCTTTTGACCTTGCTGATCAGACAAAACGACAAAACGACAGAATTTTAATATTCAACTGATGTTCTGTCCCTTGTTCGATTAATTCCGATATTTCGGGTGAACATTCACCCTTTTTCAAGATATATAGAATAGAGACTAACTGGAGAAAAATTAAATACTGTATATGAGAGAAAAAAATGAATGAATTGAAAGGATTTGGCGTTGTTTAGCCGTTATTTTTCTTTCGAAATTGTGTGACGTAACTCATCTGAAATCGATCATGGTAATCGTTCGACATTCGGCATGTCTTTGATCGTGAAAGTCATGTGCAACTTGAAGAAAATAAAAGAATAAAATAAAAAAGATGGAAAAAATAAAAATATGATATTACGTCACAGCATTAACCTTTGGCTACTTGCAGTGTTTTAGGCCGAAACACACACACATACACACAACACGCGCGCGCGTGCACACACACACACACACACACAACTATATATATTATATATATATATATATATATATATATCACTCGGTTCATATCTATTTATCTATCAAATTATCTATTTCACTCTGATTTGAGGTGACTATCTCTCTATGGATTTATATATGCATGGATCGTCGTAAAAAGCCGCGAATCAAATTCCTTTTTCCCATTAGCCTCTGTGCCAATAAACTGTTTCATCGTTATTTTTTCAAACGTAAACTAAAAGAGTTAGTTAATAAATAACTAGACCTTTGAAAGTCCGATGTTATCGCCACTAAAAACCAGAAAAGCAATCTCTCCACCACGTACCTTTCAAGTCATAGATCATTTCAAAGATATTTTTGATGTAAAGTGAGTTAAGACCCATTTAAATATGTGTACTCCAAAAGTTTTTTGAGGGAAAGTCAATGTTATCTTATTTTGAAAATGGATTTAGCTTGTTTGGTAAGTGGGATTTTACGGCACTCAGATCTGTTATCTATAACCACGTTTATTCGTCCGCCCTGTCGGCTGAGGCGTTAGAATGCACCGACTGCACCTCTGCAGAGGGGTAAGACTCCCCCAATGGGACCACCTGTTGACCGTGGGTGGCGACCCTGGATGCTTAAGGATAGAGCCCTATCTTGGGTTAGACTTTGGCCCTATCTTCACTTTGGCCCTATCTTGGGTTAGACGGTCGGTTGAAGAGGCCCCTTCCGATCAATCGGCTGGTCATGTCAAGCCCTAGCACCTATATGATTTTCCCAACCCTATTGCCCTTATGACAAGTCCCAACCCCTTTTTATCATATGGGTGCTAGAAGGCGGTGGCTGAGGGTCTACATGTCCTGGTAATGACGTTAAACTCTATCTGATGGTGAGGTTCCAGTTTTGGAGGTTTGGGGAATGTGGAGCACCCCTTCATCCCCATTGCTCCCTGGTCCACTCTGACCCGGAGTGGTAGTACCTGTTAGGGTCCCATCTATGGGTTAAATAGAAAAATGTATTTATAAAAAAATTGTATCATCCATAAAGAATTGATTTATTTCACAACTTTATCGGCATTAAATGAACCAATGGCGTTGATACGCCGTAAAACAAAAACAAACCAAAAAAAAAAAAAAAAAGAACGTTTATTCGTATTTATATTTGTCATATTTTTCATGGGTAGTATATTGGGGCAATACCAAACACATAAGTTGATTATTATGTACCTCTGTCACAAATGTACCCTGGTACCCTTCTAGCGAAAAAACAAGATTCGGCAGGTAATTTATGAGGAAGTGCGTCCCGGTCTCCTGCCTCAGAAATTGCTACCCAGTGACTATTAAAATAACATCCCCAGCTATGTCGTCTCCGTGGTGTTACTTGAAAGAAAATTATCGCCTGGAGGGGGTGTTGTTATTTTGCTAGTCTAGATAATAAATGTTATACTTAAGTATTAAGTAACAGGTAGCTTTTTAACAATAACACCTTTTTTTTTTAAAGGACCCCCCCCTTTTGGCATATATGTTCTTGTACATAAACTTTGACGCCACCCCACCCCTGACTAAGATAGTATCAGATAGGCAGTCACCGACCAGCGCAGATCAGCTCTCACGAAAGCCCTAACAACGTTTTGTCTGCTCAATGAAAAGATTGGATATATTAACAGTTATGGAAATTTACCATTAAACAGAGTATTACTCAATGAATATATATCTATGTATATTCTCAACCCGTTCGCCACGTGTATGATGTGACTGAAGGTCATAAGTATAGGACACCCAGCAAGGATAGACCTCGCTATTCAGTAGTAAGGGGTCTGCGTGACTAGCTTGCTAGCCATTACACTCTGATGGGACGCTCAATGAGCATTGACGCATATTAATATAATGTGTAGTAAATATTGACAATATAAACAGAATGTTGAGGATACAGAATTATGATTTTAGGATGTCAAAAATAAGACCATCAACCACTGCCTTATAGCACATGTATGATAAAAAAAGGGTTTGGGGCTTGCTATAAGTCAATCATATAGGTGCTAGGGCTTGTCGTGACGAACTGATTGATCGGTAGGGGGCGTCGCCAATCACTAGTGTAGCCTAAGTAATGGCCAAATTCGAGTGTTGCAAGTCTTGGAATGCTCAGTCACCGGGTTTTAGTCCATAAACATCCCAGGTCACCAGCCAGAGCCAACAAGTGTTACCATTGGACAGAGGTGCAGTCAGCGTATTCTACAGCCCCAGCCGACAGACTGAAATATATTTTTGATGTAAAGTGCGTTTAGACCCATCTAAAAATGTGTTCTTCAATATTTTTTGAGGGGAAGTCAATGCCATCTTATTTTGAAAATGGATTTAGCTTGTTTGTTTGTTGGTTGTTTTGGCTTACGGCATATCAAACTCGATGGGTCATTTAATGCCGAGAGAGTTATGAAATAATTTCATTCTAAATGGATAATCAATTTTGTTTATAAACATGTTTTACTATTTAACCTATAGATGGGACCCTAATAGGTATTACCACTCCGGGTCAGAGTAGCCCAGTGTTAGAAAAGGATGAGATATTGTTTTCTTTATCTAATGGCATAGCAACATTCGTGGGTTATCTAATACGAAAGCTATCCTTAAAATAACAGTAGCAGTGCTATTTAACCCATTGCTGTGAGGATGAGAGGGTATTAGTATTAGATGTGGGTATTAGTCCAAGAGAGAACGTAGTTACACAACTGTTGTGTGTATGTGTGTGTGTGTGTGTGTGTGTGTGCATGTGTGTGCGTGTGTGTGTGTGTGTGTGTTGCCGAAGGATGTGTGGTTTTATGTCAAATAATGTTTCCATGATAAAATTCCCTAGGCACAATTTATAATATATTCAATATATTCAATATATTGATTTATTAGATAGTTGCATACACTGTATACCCATACAGTATTCCAGCTCTCTTTCCCTGTACACACACGCACAAATAAATGAATATGTCTTAGTCACACCCACCCCTATACACACACATATATATATTTATATATTTATATACACCTATGCATATAAGCATTTAAATATACATACGTACATGAATGTACATATATATATATATTTATACAAATTTATATATGCATATATATATACGTAAGTCTAAATATATACGTTTATTTTGATATGTATATATACGTATATTCATATATATACACATGGAAATACACACACACACACATTATATATATAGGCACATCTACGTATATATATTCATAATATGCCTAGAATACATACTCCGCAAATCACTAGACCCCATGAAAGAAAAAGGCCTCACACTAAAAAAATCAAGAAGCAGGCGATATCCCGCACATACTATTACGGATGCGGACTATGCTGATGACCTGGCACTACTCGCAAATACACCTGCACAAGCCGAATCCTTACTACACAGCCTAGAAAAGGCAGCACGAAATGTCGGCCTATACGTAAACTCTGATAAAACTGAGTTCAAGTCTTTCAAAAACAAAAGCAACATCTTCACCATCGATGGCAAACTCCTAAACTCGGTAGAACAATTTAGATACTTAGGCAGTAACATCTCCTCCACAGAAAACGACGTTAATGCAAGTATAGGAAAAGCATGGGCCGCTATAAATAAATTATCGGTCAAATGGAAATCCAATCTCACAGACAAGTTAAAGAGACAGTTCTTCCAGGCCATTGTCGTATAAGTACTGCTGTATGGCTGCACCACCTGGACCCTAACTAAACGACTAGAGAATAAACTAGATGGGAGCTGCACAAGAATGCTGCGGGTGATCCTGAACAAGACGTGGAAACAACAACCCACGAGAAAACAGCTGTACGGCCACCTGCCACATATCACACAAACCATCCGAGTAAGACGGACAAGAGACACGGGACACTGCTGGAGAAGCAAGGACGAACTCATAAGCGACGTCCTCCTGTGGAAGCCAACACATGAGCACGCCAGTGTGGGGCGCCCAGCACAGACGTACATTGATCAGCTCTGTGCGGATACAGGATGCTGCATAGAGGACCTCCCGAGAATGATGAGCGATAGGGACGGATGGAGAGAGATTGTCATGGATATTCGTGCCAACAGCGCGACATGAAGAATATGATGATATATATATATATATATATATATATATATATATATACATTTATACATACATATATATATATGCATATTTATTTAATATAAATATATACATATATATATATTTAAATTATGCATATATACATAATATATATATTTATATATATATATATATATATATATATATCATATATACATGATGAATATTTATATATATCCACATGTATGCATATATATTATATATATACATATATATATATTTAGATATATACATATATATTATATACATAATTATATTTATATATGCATATACATACATTATATATATATATATTTAAATATAGGCATATATACATAAATATTTATATATATATATATATATATATATATATATATATATATATATACATGATGATATTTATTATATATCCACATGTATACATATATATATATATACATATATTCTATTTAGATATATACATATATATAAATAAATTTATATTTATATATGCATATACATACATATATATATATATTTATATATATGCATATATACATATATTTATTTATATATACATTATATTTATATATACATATATATACATATACACATTATATACATATATATATATTATATATACATGTGTGTGTGTGTGTGTGTGTGTGTGTGTGTGTGTGTATGTATATTTCCTCATAGGAATAACAAAGGATAAGTTTAAATGTACATAAGAATAACGTATTTTCCCTTTTTTAATGTTTATTTGATAATTATAAATCTAGTAGTTCAAAAGCAAAATAAGAATTTCCATTTGAATCGATCGTCTGAGCTGTTG
>CM042170.1:70633028-70638028 GCA_023376005.1 Doryteuthis pealeii | reverse complement strand
ACTTATAAGATTAAGGATTTATTCATCTACACTAAATAGAAGAATTTAACATTCTCCAAGAGATATTTCTAGTAGCCTTCCAAGATATGTTATGGTTCATAAGCTGTAGATTCTTGTTAGACCAGGTTTTGAGTAACAAAGAAAAAAGAATCGTATTCTAAAAATAGACAAAGCCAGACTGACCGACACCAAAAGTTCAAAACTCCCGCCAACTAATGGACATTCTGAGAGCGAGTGGGAAAAGAAAATTTGTAGTAGTGGAGAGCAAAAAGGCAACAAGTTCACGAATTCCAATCCTCCTCGAACTGGGTGTAAGCTTGAACACTAATAAGGCTTTGTAAGCTTCACTGAGAAGATTGAGAACTTACTAATCTTCACTATAAAAGATTAAGGACTTGTTAATCTTTAAAAAGCAGTGGTTTACGTTCTCTATGCTGCTGGTGAATATTTTATTTTGTTAATTTAAAAAAAGATTCCATTTCATTTACAACCCCCGTTTGGTTATTTAGTAACCTTTGTTAAATTAAAACAATAACACAGCTATGAACATTAATGGGTATGTGCAAGTCCTCACAAATACGGGAGTATTATGCTGAGTGAGTAGTCGGATACCACTAGCAGTGGTTTACCTTCTCTATGCCGCTGGCGAATATTGTATTTTGTTAATATTTTTTTTTTAATTCCATTTCATTTACAACCTCGTTTGGTTATTTCTCATTTAGTAACCTTTATTAGGTACAACATACCATTTTTCCAACTGGACACTGGGATTCAAAAGAGAAGTTTATCCTAAAAGTCCGACAATATGCTGACTGAGTAGTATTATACCACTAGCCGTGGTTTAACTTCTCCATGCCGCTGGCGAGTATTGTATTTTGTTAATATTATTGAGATTCCCTTTCATATACAACATTCCGTTTAGTTATTTCTCATTTAATAACCTTTGTTAGGTTACAACATACCATTTTTCCCGCTGGACACTGGGATTCAAAGAGAGATTTATCCTAAGAGTGCGAAAATTCAGTGCGTCGCAAAGGAGCATTCATTTAATTGCATCTTTGCCCACTTCCGTCCCAGTTGTCTGCAGATTTCTTCCAAAGTTTTCCCCGGGCAGTGAGGGGGTTTCGAATTAGTTCCCGAATTTATTTCCGACAAATGGATGCCGCTTCTTGTTCATCTAATTTACGAGGACGGTCCCATTCGATCCGTAATCAGACCATGTTGCTTCCATTTGCGGAATGGTATCTCTAATCATACTGATGGGGATATTGATTTCCTTGGAGAACTTTTAATATTCCATCCAATGATTACGATGTTCCGTCATTATCACTTTGTGAACATCTTGAGAGGAGAGTTCCTTTACCTACGATATTATGAAAACCTTTGCACGTAACAGCCAGACATTACAAATATTTATTATATATTAAAAGTAATTGGTAATTTGCTTGAAGCATTGTTAAGTATGTTATTATATATTAACGATTTGAAGGCAATTACAATGCAAATAAAAAACTAAAAACAAAAAGATGTTTTTTTTGTCTTATCGATTTCAAAGTAAACTTTATCTTCAGAGACGATTTTCAGAAATAGACGCGTTTTTTTTTGGTGTCGTTTTTTTTTTTTTAATGTTATAAACACGCGTCTCGTGGTGTTCTTTTTTTTTAACGCCACGCGGAAGGTCGTAATAGTCATAATAGCCGTTGTCCATTCAATTTCAATTTTATTATTTTCATCTATTTATCTATTTATGTATTTATTTATTATTTATTTTTATTTAATTGATATATGTATATATAGTAAAATATACATACTATGTATACTATATGCTATAAGGAACGTGTATTTTAATTAATTATGTATTCAGTGTTTAATTCTAATCTATTGTTTATATTAGGACCTAATTTAGCTATAAATAAACTTTCTCTAATTCTGAGATTACTAATGTTGCGTATTATTGTCTCTATCATAACGGAAAAACTATTGTCCTTATTTTTGCATTTGATTAAATGTTTATGGAATGAGGATGCAACGTGTGTGGATATGTTCTTTGATTCTAATGTGGAGGGGTCTAATTGTACTTCATATTTATATGTACTTTATTATATATTATTAAGATGTTTCCAAGTAAGGTTGCCCGGTTGCTCAGTTGATTGATTGGTAAGGTTGGTCGGTTGCTCAGTTGATTGGTTGGTAGGTTGGTCGGTTGCTCAGTTGATTGGTTGGTAGGTTTGGTCGGTTTCTACGCCACAAACGGAATAGTCTCTGAGAATTTTAAAATAAAAAATTATACATATACAGAGATTATTATTATTATTATTATTATTATTATTGTTGTTGTTGTTGTATACACAAGAATAACCTACTCGAGTTTCACCATAAGGATCTTCAGGGTTAAATCCACTAAATAAATCAATATCTTGATTAATTCAGTGGATTTAACCCTGAAGATTCTCATGGTGAAACTCGAGTAGGTTATTCCTCTGTATACCATTATAATGATAAATTGATTCTACTTACGTATTGAGCACTTTATATTTGTTATATCGTAGTCTTATCATTGTGAAACTTGTATCAACTGACCATTGTGACCAATTTCACCTGTAAGTCAACTTTTTCATATATAATCATATATATATATATATATATATATATATATATATTATATATTATATATAGTAAGTCGTCGGGATGGCCTATGTCGGTATCAGCCAGACAGCGATGGAGTCTATCCTTTTCACTAGTGCTAGACCAAGGAGATTGTTTTCGGAGGTACCAGCCACACCTACCATCAGATCGTCACTTTACCGCACACATCCCTGTGCTAACCCATAACGCTGGTTCCTAGTCCGACGCTCTATTGACTGAGCTAAATCGGACCTACGACTCGAGATCTTTTTAAAATTTTATATATTTAAAAATTTGTTTTTTTAAATTTTTAACGTTCTCTGAAATTACTTCATTTTCTACTACAAAATCCTGTCAACATATGCATATAAATATATATATATATATATATATTATATATATATATATATATAATATATATTAAAGATAATCTAATGAGTCAGACGATTTATTTTTATTTTGCTCTACTTAGGTATTGAGCACTTTTTACTTATTAGCTTTAGTCTCCTGGCGGTTTTATATGAATATATATATCTTATATATATATATGCATATAAATTGTTTTTTCTTTTGCCCAAAATATTGTACTAATAGATTATTTTTTGTTGGTACGATTATCTTGGTCTTTTCTTTTTTCCAATTTTTTTTCTCCCCGGTTGATGTTTGGTAGTATATTTTTACAATCAAACTATTTGCTGGGTTTTTTCTCACCGCGAGGATTTACCAACAAGTTTGGTATATATATATTATATATATATATATATATATATATACCAAACTTGTTGGTAAATATATATATATATATATATATATATATATTATATATATATTATCTTTGTGTGTGTGTGTGTGTGTGTGTGTGTGTATGTTATTATATATATATGAGGAATAGAGAAGTAAATCCAACCATACCTCTCTTTCCTTTCCTTTCCCCTCGAATCTCCTCACGCAATACGCCCCCCCAATCTTCTGCCCGCCCCAAATTACTCTTCCAGCATAAAAGTAGACTGTTGTGAAATTTTAGTCATCAGTATGAATTTGACAAAGCTTATATGTTCCATATAATACAATAATATACAATATAAATTTATATAAATGTAATATTAAATATATATATAAATGTATATATATATATATATATATAATATATATATATATATATATATATTTAAAAAATGCACTCTCTCGTCTATTTTCGACGCATGAGTGTTCATCCAATGAACAACCCACACAGTGATTTGTTTATAGTGGTGAAGGGTTGTGTTGGACCATTCCACACTTCGATAGGAAAGATTGTTGCATCAAGGAATGCCCCGAACCCAATCAACGACTGACCTCAGGAATTTTGAATTCAGAGTTATCCCTCTCCTAGACCGGTTACCTACCCAAGCCTAAAGAGCCCAGTCTGCCCTACTATTCAACCCATAGCTGGAGGGAGAATATATGGATTCATACCTTTCCCAAGGGTATTAGCGCTATGTGAAATATATATTATTAATAAGCTCATGCTTCGAAATCGATAAGACAAATATAACATCTTTTTGTTTTATTTTTCATACGCATTGTATTGGCCTTCAAAATATTAATATACATATAATATATATATATATATATATATATATATATATATATATATATATACGTTTCCATATTAAGGTAAAAACTTAACAGCCATTCATTTATATATATATATATATATATATATATATATATATATATATAAATATATATATATTAGAGCATGTATCTCTTCTTACAAAGTTCATGTATAATTCTTTTCATCCCGAAAGATAATTTGATACATAATTCACAAGGCACTGAAATAGTTTGTGGAAGGATTGCAATTTGGAACTGAAACTAGTGTACCAGTCTCGTTTAAGTAACAATAGATCTGTGGTCGGCTGCCTTTGTGTGCAACGTGCATTGCAGTCAGTGCAGAACAATGCTGGACACACAGACGTTGATGAGTTGGACCTGATGGTGGTCATTAAATGAATTGCAGTGAGGAGGAATTTCTGGCCAGATATTAAATCAGAAAGGCGGGTCATTTTCGGTAATTTTCGGTAATTTTCGGCCTTTGAATGTTTAGTTGGAAGCGGATCTTCTAAATACCTGGCATGTTAGTGCTGTGGCCCTGATGGTCCGACATTGGAACCACATTGACTTATAGCATTTGCTTATACGTGGTTAGTAGAATGGGCGGACAGCTGTGCTTCGTGGAAGTTAGAGTTCCAAATGTGTGGCTTTTGGCGACTCTCGACAAATAATTGTACCGAAAGCGAAAGTGAAAGTAGAAGGAGGGAAATACGCATGGAAATATCCCAAAGGTCATAAAAGCGCGGGAGAGAGAAAGAGAAAGAGAGAGAGACTTAGAG
>CM042170.1:70623028-70628028 GCA_023376005.1 Doryteuthis pealeii | reverse complement strand
TTATTATTATCGAATTTTTCTCACCTGCCGTAGCCGGTGGTTCACTTGAGGCTGAGTGACTGCAGGTATCCTATTATTATTATTATTATTATTATTATTATTATTATTATTATTTTCACTCCTTTTGAGTTTTTCACATCAGCGTTAGCTGATGGTATTTCACTGGAGTCTGAGTGACAACAAGTCTCTTAGGGTCTCTAGGACTCTTCTGAGAATTTAATTGATTGCAGCAATGCAGTAGCTGATGGTCTTTCACCGGAGTCTGAGTGACAGCAAGTCTCCTCAGGTCTCCAGGACTCTTCTGAGTATTCTGGCAGATTGCAGCAGTGCAGTGTTCTGAATGGTTTCAATCCTTCCTTATTTATTTTTATCATCTATTATTTTATTTTATTATTATTATTTTAATTATAATACGTTTTAACCTACTTTTATTCCATCTTTCATTTCATTGTATTTGTTTTTTAAATTTTTTTAAATTTTTTACTTATTATCATTATTTTCTTTTTTTATTTGTTATCAATTATATTATTCTATTTCCTTATATTTATTTATTCTCTTTTATATTCTGAGCAATTTCTTTGTTTTAATTTGCTGTCGATCTCTTTTGGGAATATATTTATTTTCCGGGTTTACTCAGCGTTGATTGGATCTTATGGATTTTTATCTAATCCAAAAGTTTGGCGTTGAGAGAAAACAAGAGATTAGCAGACAAGAATGAGGTTTTTAAAAAATAAACAGATAAAACAAATGAAAAATAATTTAAAAGAATAATAAAAGCCACCGTAAAATTCGAAGTTTTCAAAGCCGAGTGTTACCAAGAGATTTAATAGACAAGATTAAGAGGAATTTTGACTTAGTTGAGATTAATAAGAAAATAAGAAAAAACTACGATTGGATTTCTGGCTGAGAGATTGGGAAAAAAGAAGAGAAAAGAACGGGAAAAATACGTTGGAGTTGTGTAAAAATCCCAGAGACGAAAAGAACGATTGATATCCATCGGGCATTTTTTCCGTGGTCTCACTGCCAATAAGCTAGACTATCAGAAATTAGTGTTGAGGGTTCGATACTAGGCGGGTGCTTTTGATAAACATTTTAATTATTTTGATAAACATTTTAATTAATTTGGTAAATATTTTTTGGGGGGGAGAAAAACTACGATTGAATTGCTGACTGAGATATTGCAAAATGAAGAGAAAAAAACGTGAAAAATACGTTGTAGTTGTGTAAAAATCCCAAAGACAAAAGGAAATATTTATATCAATGGAGCATCTTGCCGTGGTCTCACTATCAATAAACTAGCCTATCAAAAATTAGTGTTGAGAGTTCGATACTAGGCGGGCGCTTCACGTTTTTGATGAACATTTTTTTTTGTTGGTGCGGAGGAAGAAAAACTACGAATGAATTGCTAGCATAGAGATTGCAGAAAGAAGAGCAAAGAGCGGAAAAATACCTTGTAGTCATCTAAATCCTGGAGACGAAAGGAACAAGAAAAGTCCATGGGGCATTTTGCTGTGGTCTAACAGCCAATAAGCTAGCCTATCAGAAATTAGTGTTGAGGATTCGATACTATGCGGGCTCTTCAAGTTTTTGATAAACATTTTAATTATTTTGATAAACAATTTTTTTTTTGGGGGGGGGCAGAAAATCTACGATTTGATTGCTGACTGAGATATAGCAAAACGAAGAGAAAAGAACGGGAAATACGTTGTTAGTCCTCTAAAAATCCTGGAGACAAAAGGAACGAGAAAACTCCACGAGACATCTTACCGCGGTCTAACAGCCAAGTCTGAAGGGTCTCAATTCTTCCTCTGACGAGAGAAGGCCATGGAGCATTTTGCTGTGGTCTAACAGCCAATAAGCTAGCCTATCAGAAATTAATGTTGAGGGTTCGATACTAGGCAGGCGCTTTTGATAAACATTTTAATTATTTTGATAAATATTTTATTTTTTTGAGGCGGGAGAAAAACTACGATTGAATTGCGAGCTGAGATATTGCAAAATGAAGAGAAAAAAGCGGGGAAAGTACGTTGTAGTTGTGTAAAAATCCCAAAGACGAAAGAAAATATTTATATCCATGGGGCATCTTGCCGTGGTCTCACTACCAATAAACTAGCCTATCAAAAATTAGTGTTGAGGGTTCGATACTAGGCGGGCGCTTCACGTTTTTGATAAACATTTTTTTTTTTTTTTTTTGGTGGGGAGGAAGAAAAACTACGAATGAATTGTTAGCATAGAGATTGCAGAAAGAAGAGCAAAAAGCGGGAAAATACGTTGTAGTCATCTAAAAATCCTGGAGACGAAAGGAACAAGAGAAGTCCATGGGGCATTTTGCTGTGGTCTAACAGCCAATAGGCTACCCTATCAGAAATTAGTGTTGAGGATTCGAAACTAGGCTGGCTCTTCAAGTTTTTAATAAACATTTTAATTATTTTGATAAACAATTTCTTTTAGAAGGACGAGAAAAACTACGATTTGATTGCTGACTGAGATATAGCAAGAAGAAGAGAAAAGAACGGGCAATACGTTGTTAGTCCTCTAAAAATCCTGGAGACAAAAGGAACGAGCAAACTCCATGAGACATCTTACCATGGTCTAACAGCCAAGTCTGGATAGTCTCAATTCTTCTTCTGGTGAGAGAAGGCCATGGAGCATTTTGCTGTGGTCTAACAGCCAATAAGCTAGCCTATCAGATATTAGCGTTGAGGGTTCGATACTAGGCTTTAAGTTTTTGATAAACATTTTTTTCAAATTAGAAAAAACTACGATTCAGTTGCTGGCTAAGATATTCCAAAAAAAAGAGACCCAGGCGGGAAAATCGTTGTAGTCATCGAAAAATCCCGGAGAGGAAATGAATTATTGAAATCAATGGGACATCTTGCCGTGGTCTCACAGTCAATTAGCTAGCCTATCAGACATTAGTGTTGAAGGTTCGATACTAGGCTGCATGTTTTTGATAAACATTTTTTTAAATTTTATTTTGATAAGCATTTCTTTTAAATAAGAATGTCTACAATTAGATTGCTGGCTGAGATATTGCAAAAACAGAAGAACTTGACAGAGAAAATACGTTGTAGTCGTGTAAAAATCCTGGAGGCGTAATAATCCATGAGGTATCTCGTCCTGTTCCAACAACCAATAAGCTAGCCGTGATGAACGATCTGACTTACCTCCGGCGAAACGCATCTGATTAGTTTTGCCTGAACTAAGCTAAAGAAGCATAGTCGCCATTGACGAGCAGGTTTATAAGGTGTGGTCTCGTTCTGTCTCGTTCGTGGCGTGAGTATAGCGTCGCCCATGCAAATTATGCCGACAGTATAAAAGGAGCTCGTCTTTTGTTTTTGTTTTTGTTTTTTTTTTGCCAGAGGACAGTAGCAATCTAAGTAGGAAGAAAGAAAGACTGTAAGCGTGACGTTATTTCTACTAGAACTTACACTACTGTTGAGGGTTCGATACTAGGCAGGCGTTTCTTGTTTTTGATAAACATTTTGATTTTATTTTGATAAACATTCTTTTGACACTGCTACAACTTGAAAGAATTTTCGTTTTATCTTAACAAAGAGATCAGATTCCCATAGGATCGATAGTCTGCCTTTCTTATGCGTATGTTGATATCACATTCTGTTGATGATTACAGCATAGTTCTGTGAACTGGTCTAATAATGTTATAGGCTTATCATTCTGAGTGGAGATGCATTCATCTTGTTGCGAACACATGAAAACAGTTTCGTCTCAGTTTATAGAGAGGCCAATACCTTTTGCCGCCTTCTATTGGCTATGCAACAATGATTTGGCTTTGCAGGTGTATTTGCAAGAATCGCTAGATCATCTGCGTAGTCTGCATCTGTAATAGGTTTTGTGACATACGTCGGATTCATTTTCATTTTACACACACACACACACACACACACACACACACACACACACACACATATATATATATATATATATATATATATATATATATATATAACTACAGTGTAGGATTGGCACTGTTTAAGATTTTACTGGAACAGTATGCCAAAGTGCAGTATTATTGGGAGAGTGCTCAATATAATATAGAACTATTATATAATATAATAAAAAAATAAATATATAAAGGTGTTATATATTTAATGACATAGGAACAGTCACGACCAACGGTTGCGTAACCGCAAACATTCGTCAGGTGACGTTGGGGTTTTAAGTTCAAATGCCCTATATATTTTTTTTGTTATATTATATTATATTATATTATATATATATATATATATATATATATATATATATATATATATATATATATATATATACTTTTATTGAATAAACAAATTAAATGAAAATGATAATTTGTTTATTTAATGATAATAATAGTTTGAATCGTGTACACATAGATAAACTGACCGAAACACATGTGTAAGTGATATTGATTAAATTCATCTTTTATTATCCATTCTGTACTTTCCTTTCTTTATTAATTCTTCCTCATATTGTCGGATTCAATTCCAATTCTATTTTTACACACACATACACACACACACATACACACACAGATATATATTATATATATTATATATTATATTTTTGCTTGAAGGCAATTACAATGCATGTATCGCATAAAATTCGATACTTTTGTTTTATAAAAAATGAACTTGACAGGTGTAATTCCGGCAAAGGACCTCTCGGTGTTTAGAACATCGTACAGACTGTTTCGACTTTATTAAGTCTTATCAGCGATGTATACAAATGACTTCCCTCCGACAGAAATCGAAACCGGGACCTCAGCAGGCATGGTCAAAGACCATATTGCCTCGGCCACAGTACACAGCGAACAATCCCTGCGATATTAACATTGTCAATGATACATACATGCCTCTACCATAATAGGTAAGGGGACGTTGAGTGAATAATAACAACAAACCAGGCCTTATTCACTTCGGCGAAGTGAATAAGATTTGTGGATGTTTGTTTTTTAGAAGCATTGTTGAATAAAGTATATATTACATTTTTGCTTGAAGGCAATT
>CM042170.1:70600528-70618028 GCA_023376005.1 Doryteuthis pealeii | reverse complement strand
AAATTAACTCATTAAGCATCACCTACATTCCCTTCACAGTGTAATATATATATATATATATATATATATATATATATATATATATATATATATATATATATATATATATATATATATATAAATAGATAGATATAGATATATGTATGTATTTATATTTGTATATATATGTATATAATATATATTTTGTGTATATCTGTATGCATATGTGTATATATATATATATTATATATATATATATATATATATATTATATATATATATATATATATAATACATAAAAGAGAACAATAGCCATGGAACTGATATCATTAATGGTGAATAATTATGGCCCATTATTAAAAAAAAAGAAAGTTATTTAGGAGTGGGTAACTGACTTCCGCATCAAAATGGTAAAAAATCGAAGATGTACTTTTCGATGGTAATAGCAGCCATTGAAAAGATAAGAATATCAGATTTTCATAAATAATGATTACTAAGAAAATGACCATATATATATATATATATATATATATATATATGTGTGTGTGTGTGTGTGTGTGTGTGTGTGTTGTGTGTATATATATGTGTGTGCGTGTGTGTGTGTGTGGCTTCGTGGCTCTGTGTGTGTGTAGGTGTGTGTATGTGAGTAGATAATAGAAAGAAAAAAACAATATATTCCCAAAAAGATAAATTCATTAGCGATAATTAAGTCGACGTTAAAACGTTTTTTTAAAATCTTCATCAGGACATTGGGAAAGAAAAAAGAAAAAGAAAAAAGAACGCTGCGAACGGAAAAACAAAGAATGTCCTTTTCTTTAATACTTTCTCATCTCTCGTTTCATTTTGAAAAAATTTCCATCACATTTTAGACAACATTTTATTCCTACTAATGTTTTGATTAATGTTTGATTAATTTTGTAAAAGATTTTTAACTCTAACTTCAGCATCGAGAATATATTTATATTTTCGGAATACTTTGGTACCTTACCATTTTTAATTACCGTTAGATTCATTTCCATGGTATCGACTCTACCCCAACTATGTTTAGCGGACTGAGAACAGGATACCCCCGTGGACTGAATAAAGGGTTAGGTTCAAAGTTCCGTGATGGCTCCCGATTACGACAAGAAGGTTCTCGATTACGACAAGAAGGTTCCAGATTCCGAAAAGAAGGTTCCCGAGTCCCAAGAGGTTCCCGAATCCGACAAGACATACCTGAAGAAGGCCGGAGTTTATATCGACCGGAACGTTGTACAGATAACAATGAAGATGAGGACAATAGTCCGAATAACGCAGATAATAGAAATCTTCAAGCCTCATCTCAAACATTCAGAGAAATAGTGGAGATAACAATAAAGATGAGGACAATAGTCCGAATAACGCAGATAATAGTAATCATCAAGCCTCATCTCAAACATTCAGAGAAATAGTGGAGATAACAATAAAGATGAGGACAATAGTCCGAATAACGCAGATAATACTAATCATCAAGCCTCATCTCAAACATTCAGAGAAATAGTGGAGATAACAATAAAGATGAGGACAATAGTCCGAATAACGCAGATAATAGTAATCATCAAGCCTCATCTCAAACATTCAGAGAAATAGTGGAGATAACTATAAAGATGAGGACAATAGTCCGAATAACGCAGATAAGCCTCATCTTGAACATTCAGAGAAATAGTATACCGGGGATTTATTTTCTATATAAACTTGAATCCAATTCAAGAAATAATCTAAGACAAAAAGAGAACGAGTAAGAAAGAAAAAAGAAAAGAAAAAGAAGACAAATGTTCATCTCTAATAATGCCACTCTTTCTTTCTTTCTTTCTTTCTTTCTTGTTTTTTTGATTATTTATTTATTTATTTCTATCTTTCTTTTTTCTTTCTATCTTTCTTTCTTGTCCTTTCTTTCTTTCTTTCTTTCTTTCTTTCTTTTCGTAAGTGATAGCGTCATTTCAGACAGTAATTATCTTAGAGACAATCTATTTACGTAAGTGGAAATTATTAGTCTTTGTCCTTGGCAGCAGCATTTGCCCGGAAAATTATGAAGCAGTTTATATTTTTTTGCCAAGAAATACGACTAACTTCACCGTATCAAATCTCTGATTTTATTCGCCTAAAAGCTGCTAAGAATTACTCATAGATTGTCGCCAATTGCTTACAGACAGTCATTCCCCCTCAACTAATAGTTTCACGTAACAGCTTATAAAAAAACTAACTTTGTATGAGACTTTGAATGTTTTAGATGAATTACTGTTAATTCTTTTCTAATATTTTAAATTTTATTTTCAAATACACCAAGCCATAAAACAAGATAGTGTATATATATATATATATATATATATATATATATATATATATATATATATATGCATTGACATCTCGACCACAATCACCACGGAGTGAATGAGCTCTGATGATGATTTTTGTAAAATCGAAATATTGATCAATATCAGCTATGATTATATTATAAATTGTTTTCTCTTAACGGCATTGTGTGGTGTTTTCATTCCACCTTTTCCTATATATATATATATATATATATATATATATATATATATATATATATATATATATATATATATATTATATATCATGGACCTTTGATAAGACGGTAACCCAACGAGCTCGTGGGTCGTCTAGTATATACATTTATGTAGCCAGTTAATCTTACTTCACACATCTGAACAGACACTCCCATATTGGGAAAATGAAATCGATAGCTGAACTCTAGTTCATGAAGGCAACCGGCACAATTACTATTGGCATTGCTTAGTTTTCAGAAGACGACGGGGCTTAAAGGTATTTGGTTGCCCGTATCAGTCTGGGTTGATTCTTACAAGAAAAGTCTTAATTTTTTGTTTTGTTTATTTTATTGATAGATTCTTTGGGCCTTTTGGCGCTCTTTCTAAGTGCTGCCTTTTGTCCGACCAACGGAAAGCGTTCCAGTGTTGAAATCTAATAAACGAGTCTACAATGAACTGGACAGTCGGCCGTAACGACTAGATCTTTTGTTTGGCTAGAGGCTACAATTCTTTATTTTTTCTTCTCCTTTCACCGTTTCTTTTGTTTTGTTTTTGAATCTTTCCTGTCTGGCGGGGAGCAAGCGAAAAGGGGGGCGGGATGGCGAATATGCCGGAGAGACTTAAATGGAGTCTGGAAATAGCGTGAAGAGACGTGAGTTGTTGAATGGATCAATTAAGGGTGGTTCGTACAGCCCACTGGCCGAGGCCAATGTTGTGTTTCTGGCGATACTGGCTGGAATTACTAATAGTTACAACATGGTCACTTTTATATCGTCCCAAACACTAAATGATACACATAGATTCCTATAGAAGCTGTCGATGATCACGTTCAGCTCAGCCCTATAGGCTAGGGCTGTGGAATACACCGACTATCGAATTCAACTCCAGAAGGGTAAGACACCTTAATGGGCCACCTGTTACGTGGTGACAAGTGATGCCTTTGGACGAAATCTTTGTGTCTGGGCAGTCCTTATGTTGCACTTTACTTCGGCCCTTAATTAGGCTAAAGGGTCCTATAGAAGCTGTCGATGATCATGTTGAGCTCAGTCCTGTAGGCTAAGGCTGTGGAATACACCGACTGTGGAATACACCTCTAGAAGGGTAAGACACCTTAATGGGCCACCTGTTACGTGGTGACAAGTGATGCCTTTGGACGGAATCCGTGTGTCTGAGCAGTCCTTATGTAGCACTTTACTTAGGCTAAAGGGCCCTTGAGAAGCTGTCGATGATCATGTTGAGCTCAGCCCTGTAGGCTAAGGTTGTGGAATACACCGACTGCGGAATACAACTCCAGAAGGGTAAGACACCTTAATGGGCTACCTGTTACGTGGTGACAAGTGATGCCTTTGGACGGAATCTTTGTGTCTGGGCAGTCGTTATTTAGCACTTTACTTCGGCCCTTAATTAGGCTTAAGTGTCCTAGAGAAGCTCTCGATGATCATGTTGAGCTCAGCTCTATAGGCTAAGGCTGTGGAATACACCGACTGTGGAATACACCTCTAGAAGGGTAAGACCCCTTAATGAGCTACCTGTTACCTGGGGACAAGTGATGCCTTTAGATGGAATCCTGGTGTCTGAGCAGTCCTTGTGTAGCACTCACTTCGGCCCTTATTTAGGCTAAAGGGTCCTATAGAAGCTGTCGATGGTCACGTTGAGATCAGCCCTATAGGCTAGGCCTGTGGAATACACTGACTGTGGAATACACCTCTAGAAGGGTAAAACCCCTTAATGGGCTAGGACTGTGAAATACACCGACTGCACCTCTGTAGAAGGGAAAGACCCCTTATTGGGCCAGTTGTTGCGTGGTGACAAGTGATGGCTTTGGACGGAATCTTGGTGTTTGAGCAGTCCACGTTGAACTTCACCCTGTAGGCTAGGGCTGTGGACCTCTTTATATTGTTACAACCCCTGTTGCATGGTGACGGGTGATGCTTAAGGACGGAATCCTGGTGGGTGATTATTCCATGACATGTAGTTCTCCATTTTGGCCCTTACTTAAGCTAGACGGTCCTATAGAAGCTGTCGATGATCGCGTTGAAATCCACCCTGTATGCTAGGACTGTAGAATATACCGACTGCACCTCTGTAGATCAAGATTCCCCCGAATGGGGCCACCTGTTGCGTGGCATCCCGTGATGCCTCAGTACGACTGAGCTGTACATGGCATTTAACATTCTACTTTGGCCTTTACTTAAGCTAGAAGGTCTTATAGAAGCTGTTGGTGGTCATAGTGAACGATGTCGACTGCGCCACTGTAGAGGGTAAGACCCCCCCCCCAATGGAACAACCAGTTGGTCGTAGATGGAAATCTGCGATGCTTAAGGACAGAATCCTGTATCTAGGCAGTCTATGCAAAACTCCACTCTGGCCCTTACTTCGTATCTTTTTTTTTAATGAAATCATTGCACACTCGGTTTTCCGGTTAACACCTGGGGTCCAGCGAGCTTCGGCCACTGGACTTGTCGAGAGTTTAATAATAGATTCGATCCCAGGGGGCTATCTCCCCAGGCAATTTTTGTTCTTTCCCACCCATGAGCTTCGGTTTGTGGGTGGGCCCACGTTAAAACGAGGCCGTGTGCCCAGTCCATACAAGTGGGGTGTGCGACAAATAAAATAAACTCTGGCCCTTACTTAGGCTAGATGGGTGGTCGGAGAGGTTACCACGGTAATATCGGCTGGTCATGTCAAACCGTAGCACCAATATGATTTTTCTGACCATATTGCCCTTTTGGCAAAACCCAACCCTTTATATCATATATATATTTACCAATGCCTCCGCACGAGTAGGATGTGACACAAGATCAATTTCTTAAGTGAAGTTTAACAGTTTTGGATTCAGAGTTTTCCTTCTCCTAGACCGGTTGCCTAATCAAGGTTAAAGAGTCCATTCTGCCCTACTATTTATCCATAGCTGGAAGGAGAGTAGGATTCATACCTTTACCAAGGGTATTAGCTCTAAGTGAAATGCAATTACCATGTCCAGGATTTGAACTCGGGGCGACGAGTCCATTTCCTATAACTTTAACCATTACACCACGCGCTTCCATATTTTTCATATATGTGCTAGAAAAAAAAGACATTGTGTCATACCTATTTGTGTGGAGTAGTTGGTAAATATTTATATAAAAAAGACCAAGATTTGGCATTAGATAACCCACAAGAGATGATATGCCATTAAACAAACCACCCAACCAACCACCCACATTACGATTTTTGCATACTGGTTTTTAAGTGATTGTCTTTCACTGGAGTTTGTGTGGCAAGACGTTTCCTCAGGTCTCCAGGACTCTCCTGAGTATTCCAGCCAATCTCTATAATGCTGTGTTCTTTAAGATCTCGATTCAACCACTGAGTCCCAATCCTTTCACCGCCCTGTCAGCTGGGGCGTTAAAATGCACCGACTGCACCTCTGCAGAGGGGTAAGACTCCCCCAATGGGGCCACCTGTTGGCTGTGGGTGGCGACCCGTGATGCTTAAGGATAGAACCCAGGTGGTTGAGCAGTCCATGACTTGCAATACTCCATTTTGGTCCTTACTTAGGCTAGACGGGCGGTCGTAGAGGCCCCTTCCGATCAGTCGGCTGGTCACGCCAAGCCCTAGTACCTATATGATTTTCCCAACCCTATTGCCCTCATGGCAAGCCCCAACCCTTCTTATCATATGGATGCTAAAAGGCGGTGGCTGAGAGTCTACATGTCCTGGGAATGACGTTAAACTCTATCTGATGGTGAGGCTCCAGTTTGTGGGTTTGGGGAATGTGGAGCACCCTTTCTTCCCCACTACTCCCTGGTCCACTCTGACCCGGAGTGGTAGAACCTGTTAGGG
The DNA here is from genome assembly GCA_023376005.1 of Doryteuthis pealeii. Classification (NCBI taxonomy): domain Eukaryota; kingdom Metazoa; phylum Mollusca; class Cephalopoda; order Myopsida; family Loliginidae; genus Doryteuthis; species Doryteuthis pealeii. The sequence goes on along the minus strand of CM042170.1, from coordinate 70,611,696 downwards.
TCCCATTTATGAGTTAAATATAAAAATGTATTTATAAAAATTCTATATTCTTTAAGAATGACTTTATTTCAAAACTTTATCGGCATTGAATGACCCACTGAGGTTGGTATACCGTAAACAAACCAAACCAAACCAAACCAATCCTTTCAATCTTTTTACACACCTTCGGGGACTGTTCCAAGGGCACCATCTACTACTGGTATCACCGCCACCTTTTTTTCTACACGATACATTGGTAATTGACATTAAAAAAAAGAATATGCCGTTATAGATTCGTGTTTGTCTCGTAATACACTGACGTCATGAATACAAAATGAGGATATATCACGTGTCGTCATTGCCATACCGAGGTCCAAAAAATTATGTCGACATTACTGATTGTTGAGGTCTGATATATTGATTTTTAGCGTCCGGTGTCTAATAAGAAATGTTCCTACCTTCTTTTGTGGCCATTAATTATATCAAAGTCGTCTTTCACTTCACCGACTTTCACAGAGCTTTACTTTCACTTTCGCTTTCACTTTCGCTTTGATTACTTTTATACCTTTTCAATTCAAACCGGGGACTTTCTTTTTCTCTGTTTCTTTTGGTCTCTTGGATTTCTTTTTGTTTTTTGCTTTTTATTTCCTTCTGTTTTTGGGTTTCTTTTATTCGATATTATTTCCCTCTCGTATTCTTTTTTTCCTTATTTTATTACTTTTTTTTTCTTTCTTTTTTATTTTTTTCCGGCTTTCTTTTCTTTTTCCTGTCAATGTGTTTCTTTTCGAATTATTTTGCTTTATTCTCCTTAATATTTTTAAGACGATTTCGCCATGATTTATGAACTGTTTTTAAGCCATTTATGCAATATGGCGGCTTGCTTCCTGTCATTTTTCTATTATTTTTATATTTCTTCATAACTTTTGTAGCCTTCATTTCTTTCTATTTTGCCCTTCGATTCTTTTATAATATTTCTTCTTTTGATTCCTATTAGATGGTCGATACTTCTGACCTTATAACATACTATTTATTTTCATATATAGATTAAGTATTCCCGCCACTATCATTATTATTTTCATTCTTTTTTTTGGCATTATTATTATTATTATTATTATTATTATTATTATTATTATTATTATTATTATTTTTCTTCTTCTTTTTGAGTTTTTCCCATGAGTGTTAGCTGATGGTCTTTCACTGGAGTCTGAGCGACAGCAAGTCTCCTGAGGTCTCCAGGACTCTTCTGAGTATTCTGGCAGATTGCAGCAGAACAGTGTTCTGAATTGTTTCAATCCTTCCGCTGATTTCCAAACTTTCCAAACCCTTTTCCAATCCTTTTGGGACCGTTCCAAGTGCACCAATCACAATTGGTATCACTTTCACTTTCATATTCTAATTCCTCTTCTTCTTATTATTATTATCATTATTATCATTATTTAGAGTTTTTCACATCAGCGTTAGCTGGTGGTATTTCACTGGAGGCTGAGTGACAACAAGTCTCCACAGGTCTCCATGACTCTTCTGAGTATTCTGGCTGATTGCAGCAATGCCGTTGTCTAGGTGGTCTCAATTGTTCCTCTTATTTCCAGATCCTCCAGTCTTTTTTCCAAGTTTAATGGTACCGTTCCAAGTGCATCAACTACAATTGGTATCACTTTCACTCTCATGTTCCACAGCTTTTTCAATTCTTTGGTAAGGTCCATGTATTTATCCATTTTTTCGTTTTCCTTCAGCTTCACCCTGTGATCAGTTGGGACCGCAAAGTCCACCAGTTGACACGTTCTCTTTTTTTCTTTTTTTTTTTTTTTTGTTAATTAACTCTAGTTCTGGTCTCCTGGCTGGGATTGGGTGATCCATTTTTATCTCACAGCACAGAGAAATTGTATGCCTTTCATTCTCAAGAACAGATTCTGATTTATGCATATACTATTTTGTCAAAGTTTAATTTTTTGGATAATTCCCAGTGGATAATCTTCACAACCCAGTCGTGCCTAGCTTGTATTCCCGTTGTGCTAGGGAATGATTATTATTATTATTATTATTATTATTATTATTATTATTAGTAGTAGTAGTAGTAGTAGTAGTAGTAGTAGTAGTAGTAGTATGTTATTATTTTTCCCGCCTTTTGAGTTTTTTTACACCAGCACTTTCCTCAGTATTTCCATATTGTTATTATTGTTATTTATATCATTGGGCGCCCCATACTCCTAGCATTGTGCCACATCTAAGTTAAACTTAGTAAATAATTATATGCGAGAATAGATATTTTTATTCTTGTTATTTATATCATTGGGTGCTCCATACTTCTAGCCTTGTGCCACATCTAAGCTAAACGTAGTAAATAATTATATGCAAGGATATATATTGTTATTCTTGTTATTTATAGCATTGGGCGCCCTTGAGATTTGAGCCGCGTCTAAGCTAAACTTAGTAACTAGTTATATGCAATGATAGATTTGGCATTAAATATCCCACGAAGTGTTGTAGGCCTTTAAACAAAAAAATCAAAATCGAAACCAACAATTTTTGGGAAAATTATGTACTTCCTGACCCCACACCTCATAACCGTAACTGAGAGTTCTGTAATATTTGCAGATGCTGAGGTGAGAGATTCTGTACTGACAGTCCTCAAACGATTGAACATCCCTTAGCTCCCTTCAAACCCCTACCCAAGCTCCCTTCGACTCTCCACCCAAACTTCCCTACCCCTCCCCCCTTGACATTTCACGTGTAATATTTCGTATAACAACTGCTGAAAGAAAGCTATCTCTTTTGGGGTTATGATTTTTCACGATCTGTTCGCAGCGCGTTAATTTCCCCGCTCTTTTCAAAAAACTTCGCTTCTCGTATTTGTTCGTCCATTTTTTTTTTGTATTTTTTAAAAACTTTGTTTCTTATTTTCATTTTTATTATTTTCTTTTACGCTATTTCCTTTCAAATATCTTTCTTTGGCAACTAGGGAGGCCATCTTCAAATATTTGCCAGTAAACAAACCGTCGAAGGGACAACAGCCCATCGCATCATCAATTGTGAATCGTAAATACATTGGCCCAGGGCGATAATTTCCTTAGCCATTTTGATATGAATGGCAAAACTAAAGTTTCAAATTTATTGCGACCAGCATCATCACTAGCATCATAGGCATGGTTATTATTATTATTATTATTATTATTATTATTATTATTATTATTATTATTATTATTATTATCATTATCATTATCATCATTATTATTATTATTATTATTATTATTATTATTATTATTATTATTATCACTCCTTTTGAGTTTTTCACATCTGTGTTAGCTGATGGTATTTCACTGGAGTCTGAGTGACAACAAGTCTCCTCAGGTTTCCAGGAGTCTTCTAGGTATTCTGACTGATGGCAGCAGTTCAGTATTCTGAATGGTCTAAATTCTTCCTCTGATTTCCAGATTTTCCAGTCTTTTTTCCAAACTTTTTGGGACCGTTCCAAGTGCACCAACTACAATTGGTATCACTTTGCCTTTCATATTCCATAGCTTTTTTAGTTCTCTGGCAAGGTCTAGGTATTTATAGATCTTTTCGTTTTCCTTCTTCACCCTGTGATCTGCTGGAACTGCAAAATCCACCAGTTGACAAGTTCTTTCTTTTTGTTAATCAATACTAGGTCTGATATTCTTGCTTGGATAAGGTGATCCGTTTTTATCTCAAAGTCCCAGAGAATTTTATGCATTTCATTCTCAAGAACAGATTCTGGTTTATGCATATACCATTTTGTTGTATGGTCAAAATTTATTTTTTTGTATAATTCCCAGTGGATCGCCTTCCCAACCCAGTCGTGCCTCGCTTTGTGTTCCCATTGTGCTAGTTTGCTACATTCACTTAATAAACTGTTTACAGACTCATCTCTGTCAGCACAGTCTACATTTACTGTTTGTTGCGTCTTATCAATTTTTCGCTTTGATATAATTTGTTCTTATGGCATTATTTTGTGCAGCAATTATTAGTGATTCAGTTACTCTTTTGAGGTTTCCTCTTTTTAACCATATCCAGCTCTTTTTATGTGCAATCTCTCTGATTTGTCGTTTGGGGTGTCCATATAATTGTTTTTCATACCAGCTTTGTTTTCTAGTTTTTGGTGTTAATTTTCATATTTATCTATTTACTATTTTATTTTATTTATTTTTTGTTAGATTAAAAAAAATGAATTAAATATTTTTAACCGTTTTAATTTATTTTATTTATCTGGTTTATTAATTTATGAAAATAAGCGATATATATTCATATATCTATGAAATTTAGCGCTCTTTACTCATAGCAATCTATATTATCCATATATATATATATATATATATATATATATATATATATATATATATATATATATATGTGTGTGTGTGTGTGTGTGTGTGTGTGTGTGTGTGTCTGTGTGTGAGTTCAAATGACATTTTACGACCTTTAACAAAGTGGCAATACCTTTACATATTCCAAAGATTCCATTCAAAATTCTAGAGTCCGGAATTTCCAACCCCTCCCGCTCCCAGTGTGACTGCCTGTTCTTTCATGGACTCATCGTCCAAAATTTGGCAAAAATCCATGGCGGCGGCTCATTCGCAACCCTTCCCCCCATCTCCACACCACTGTCCATCTTGACTAAGTCAATAAACGGACAAAGCCAGTGACGCCCCACCACCACCACACCACCCCTCTACAACGTCTGTGTATATCGAATAAACCTTTAATAACAGACTGGGCTGATCTCAGAGCCAAGATGGCTTCCGGGATGAGGTCCAACTGAACAATCAGCTATTTTGTGAAGTAGTGAGGATACGTTTTGCAGTGGCGGTAGGTAGGGAGAAGAAGAAGAAGAAGAAGAAGAAGAAGAAGAAGAAGAAGAAGAAGAAGAAGAAGAAGAAGAAGAAGAAGAAGAAGAAGAAAATCACAAAGTTGTAAAAAAAATCTTTGAGAAAACGAGGAAATATTGAAGAAGAAGATATAATAATAATAATAATAATAATAATAATAATAATAATAATAATAATAATATAATAATAATACGAAGAAGAAGAAGAAGAAGAAGAAGAAGAAGAAGAAGAAGAAGAAGAAGAAGAAAAATAAGCAGTAAGAAATAATAATAATAATAATAATAATAATAATAATAATATAATAATAACGCATAAAATTCTCTGGGACGTTGAAATAAAAACGGATCACCTTATCCCAGCAAGAAGACCAGACCTAGTGTTGATAAACAAAAAAGAAAGAACTTGTCAACTGGTTGGTGCACTTGGAACAGTCCCAAAAGGATTAGAAAAGGGTTTGGAAAGTTTGGATATCAAAGGAAGGATTGAAACCATTCAGAACACTGCACTGCTGCAATCTGCCAGAATACTCAGAAGTGTCCTGGAGACCTGAGGAGACTTGCTGTCACTCAGACTCCAGTGAAATACTATCAGCTAACACTGGTGTGAAAACTTAAAAGGAGTGAATAATAATAAACGCTTAAAATTCTCTGGGACTTTGAAATAAAAACGGATCACCTTATAGCAGCAAGAAGACCAGACCTAGTGTTGATTAACAAAAAAGAAAGAACTTGTCAACTGGTGGATTTTGCAGTTCCATAAGATCGTAGGATGAAGTTAAAGGAAAACGAAAAAATGGACAAATATCTGGACATTGCCAGAGAACTGAAAAAGTTATGGAATATGAAAGTCAAAGTGATACCCATTGTAGTTGGTGCACTTAGAACGGTCCCAAAAGCATTGGAGAAGGGTTTGGAAAGTTTGGAAATGAGAGGAAGGGTTGATACCATTCAGAACACTGCACTGCTGCAATCTGCCAGAATACTCAGAAGAGTCCTGGAGACCTGAGGAGACTTGCTGTCACTCAGACTCCAGTTAAAGACCATCAGCTAACGCTGATGTAAAAACTCAAAATATAATAATAATAATAATAATAATAATAATAATAATAATAATAATAAGAAGAAGAAGAAGAAGAAGAAGAAGAAGAAGAAGAAATATACGATGGAGACAAATATGGATTCAAACTTGACGACATTGTCATATTTCGTTCTTTTCAACATCCAGTTTTTTTTAAAACGAAGTGTACACACAAAACACCCGAGAGAATGGACATGCGTAGACTCTAGCCAAATAAATGCCTCAGTAAAGAGATAAATATGAATTAATAAATAAAGTTGACTTTAGTATTGAAATTGATTAAATCATTCAACGACATTGGATTAAAGGGAAACGTGGCCGACAAGGTTTGATATCAATCATTACAGATCATTACAAGAATTGAGCTCAACGAATGTATGGAACTAAAAGTATGGGTCGCCCTATTAGAATACACTCTGTATTCCCTGAAGAAAGGGTAAGCCCCCCCCTCTAAAAAACAAAAAAAAACAAAAAAAAAACACACACATACAAAAATGAGGACTGTCTAACATTGCATGCTCAAGTTTTGAGTGTATTTATTCTATGTTATGTCGATTTTAGGTAGTGTGACGTAAGCAGTGACGTAGTTTTTGTTACAGACAAAAACCGGAAGCGAATCTCCATTATTAATAGATTAGCAAAAATATGCGCCCTCCGACAGGCACAACTATTTCAGTTTCAATGTGATAAAATATCATATTAAACTAGCAAGAACATGTACCCTCCGGGCGGAAGTATTTAAGTTTTAATGTAATGAAAATTAGTAAGACTAACGAAATCAAATAAGAACGCATATAAAAAGATCAGACTTATTCTAATAATATTTTAATTTGATTCTATATAAAATCATTGATAGAATTGATTTAAATACGTTCGAGCATAAAATAATGATATTAGAGATCAATAACACCAAGTAAGTATTTATTACGTCCAATTTTGTTAAAACCAGCACGTAAATTAATCATACCATATATATATATATATATATATATATATTATATATATATATATATATATATATGGGGTTTGGGAGTATGTATGTATGTATGTATGTATGTATGTGTCTTGTGCAATGTCAGAAGTCGCTTAATGCGCTACTGGTACTATGTAATCCAGTACAACCTGTTTCATAGTCGGGTCATCGGTGACTAAACCGGTAACCCCACAGATTTTATCTGATGAGGAGAGTGGCTAGACATCCTGCAGGACGAAAAACAAGACCTGTTCAAAGGGCGGAGGAAGCTATTAGCTCAACGGCCATCTAGAACTTTTTTTTTCCTTTTTCTTTTTTTGTTGGGAGTGTTGGACCCCTTATTCCTTGTTAGGTTATCCATCTAGGAGAAGGACAACTCTGATTTAACACCGGCGATTGACATGATTGCTAGTTATCTTGCTTAGGCTTGTCACTGGACAACAATCATGAAAATTTAGAGAGTGGTATTCGTGTTGTACAAGCGTTTACCACTATAATATCATGATGTACAAATGTCAAGACAAACGATTAACTATTCCCTCCTTTCTTTCATAAATATAGTTGCTCTTGAGGAAGACTGCTTTATTAAAAGGTCGAAACAGATATCTGTCAGCATACTAATATTGTCATTTGATTTTTCTATAAATGTTCTATCATATATATATATATATATATATATATATATATATATATATATATATATATATATAATGAATAGTGAATGAAAAAATAAGAAAAGTATTGGCATGAAAAGGTACTCAATACTAATAAAGCAGAGCAGATTTATAATCAATGATAATATTATCGGTTTACACTCATAACTTGAAGTTTCATGGTAATCCAATCATCAGATGAGTTCAATGGTTGAGATCTTAAAAACCAGTGGTAAAATTGTTGAGATTTTAAAAACCAGTAATTTTTTAGCGTTTATATGAAGCGTTTTTTACGCGATGGGAACTATAAAGCAAAAAAATTGTTTTTTTTTTTAAACTGTGGCTTGTTTAACGTTTATGTGACGTGGATCGTGTTCACGTGATGTAATGTTATGACGGTAAATTTGTATTTAAAAAACATTATAATCAAACAAACTTGAATCAAAAAACTTACAATCAAAAGAAAAATGCATCTGAACACCGCGTGCATTAACACCAATGCAAGTTTGTTTGATTATAATGTTTTTTAAATACAAATTTACCGTCATAACATTACATCACGTGAACACGATCCACGTCACATAAACGTTAAACAAGCCACAGTTTAAAAAAAAAACAATTTTTAGCTTTACATTTCCCATCGCGTAAAAAACGCTTCATATAAACGCTAAAACATCACTGGTTTTTAAAATCTCAACCATTTCACGACTGGTTTTTAAGATCTCAACCATTGAACTCATCTGATGATTGGTTTACCATGAAACTTCAAGTTATGAATGTAAAACCATAATAATACCATTGATTATATATATATATATATATATATATATATATATATACAAGGGCTGTTAAAAGAGTTATTAGCTGCACCCAAAAAGAAGCGCAACTTTCTTTCAAACTAGTAAAACTAATTCCTGTTTCTGTCTTAATTTCTTAGCTACTGAAGTCCATAAAAAGATGAGAGGTATGCGATTAATATAAAAAAGGACAAAACACAAGCTCGAGCCGCCATAATGTGTCTGGGTGAGGCTTAACGACCCTCATATATATATATATATATATATATATATATATATATATATATATCTTTCATAGTCGGACTAAGATACTCTTATAAAACGTGACCAAATGCTGTTTATTTTTTTTAGCGTAGTCCTCTTTGTGATCCAAAAACTTCTTCCAACTACGATGCAGTTCTTCGAAACTATAGGTAATAAAGTTTTCATCGTATGAACTTTCCCTAATATATATATATATATATATATATATATATATATATATATATATATATTGTATTAATTTGAAAGCAATTACAATGCAAGTAAAAAAATAAAAACAAAAAGATGTTATTTTCTGTCTTATCGATTTCAAAGTAAAACTTTATCTTCAGAGACGATTTTCGGAAATGGACGCGTTTTTTTTTTTTGTTTGGACATAACCGTTCATTCAGTTTCAATTTTATTTTATTTTTTTATTATTTTCATCTATTTATATATTTATGTAATATTCATTTGATATATGTATAATGAAATGTACATACTATGTACTATATACTGTGAGGAACGTGTATTTTAATTAATTATGTATTCAGTGTTTAGCTCTAATCTATTGTTTATACTAGGACCTAATTTGGCTATTAATAAACTCTCTCTAATTCTGAGATTACCAATGTTTCGTATTACTGTCTCTATCTTAACGGAAAAACTATTGTCTTTATTTTTGCATTTGATTAAATTTTTTCCGTAGAGGTGTGTGTGATGACCTTAGTTTCTGATTGTACAGAACAAGGCAAGAATGAGAGAGAGAGTAAGAGAGATAGTAAGAACGTTGGTAGTCGGGCCTAACTTTTTGATGGAATCGGACGGAGAAAGTTGGCTGGTAATTTGAAAGGGACAGACGCAAGATACGGCCTGTCCTTCAAGGCCATTTCTCGATGGGTAAATTGGGAATGGAAAATAAAGAGATCTGAAAAAATAACTCATAAAGTTCTTTAATTAAAAACTGAGCAACGACACAAGACAAGACACACCATGAGGCAAGTGGTTCCAGACCCATGAAAATAGAGAGAATGCTATCACAACACTGATCAATTTCAGAAGATAAGTAAAACAACTAGAAGATAAGTATAGAAATGAGTATATATACTTTCGACTCTGCAGTCAGTGGTCGCTGGTTCGATCTCAAGAAGCAGAGATTGTGGTATAGCCTGCCGAGGAGAACAAATAAGGTCGAAACAACTGTCCAGTGTTTCGCATGTGGCACACAGTGTTTGCCAAATTTTCTGGTAGCGGTAATTCAATTCAATTAATTGATGCGTAATTCCTTTATCTACACAATATATATATGTAGTATATTAAGAAAAAATTGAAAAAACACAGGTTTAAATAAATTGAGTGGTAAGTTTATTGGCCGACGCTGTAGTGTTTCAATCTATTAATTAGATCATCTTCAGGGCATTTGTTAATACAAGGAAAGGTAATATGCTCTGAAGAAGATCTAATTAATAGATTGAAACACTGCAGCGTCGTCCAATAAACTTACCACTCAACTTATTTAAACCTGTGTTTTTTCAATTTTCTTAATATACTACATACCGTCGAATTCACTTCCATCTCTTCACACACACACAATATTATATATATATATATATATATATATATATATATATATATATATATATATACCAACCCCTCCACTCGAGCAGGATGTGACAAAAATTCAACTTTTAAAGATGAGTCTAATTCAGAATGGTTACCTAGCCAAGATTAAAGAGCCCAGTCTGTCCTGTTGTTTACCCATAGATGGAGCATGAGTAGGTGGATGCATACCTTTCTCAATGGTATTACAGCTATGATAGAATGCAAACCGCCTCGTCCAGGATTTGAACTCGAATCGACGAGCTCATTTCCTACGACTCTAACCATCACACCACGCACCTCCGCAATATATATGTGGCCTAAAGTCGGTATCAGCGAATCAGCGAGGGCGTCTATCCCCTTTTCACTAGCGGTAGACCAAGGAGATTGTTTTTGCGTCTGAGGTGGAGCACCACACCTACCTCCTTACTTTACCGCTCAGATCCCTGTGCTACTCATGCGTTGAGTTGGCGAGGGACGGTACTCCGTTAATTGGTACAGAAACATTAGGTTACAAAACCGAAAGTACAACTCTACATATAAAGAAACCGTTATTTTCAACTAGATCTTTTCTTGTAAATAAAATGAAAAATTAAATAAAATACTAATGTTTTTATTTCATTTTATCTATTTAGTGTGAGTGATCAGACTCTTTCGGTATTTGTTTTCAGGGTATCAACTACTCATTGGGGCCTCGGAAGAAAATTGACTCGTTAAAAAAAAAAACAACAATTTACAGAAAACGATTTCATTGCTTTTGTGTCACTAGCTTAGTCAAGCGTCTTTTTTCTTTCTTTTTTTTTAATACGTATTTTTTTTCAAATACGTCTTGTGGTAATGTGGTAGGCGCTGTGATAACTTCTTAAAGATTTTAAATAAAAAGAAAGGAGACTGTTGTTTCCAGGACATTGTCTGAGGCGTAATCAATGGTACGGTTTTTGTTTTATATTATTTTCTTGTGTGAAACGTGAGAAACGAATTGCCAAATTCAGTTGCTTTTTGTTTA
>CM042170.1:70580528-70598028 GCA_023376005.1 Doryteuthis pealeii | reverse complement strand
GAATAGAAATTGGATATTTTTAGATGGTGTGGAGTCGTACGTAAATTGAATACCAATTGGTTTTAATATAAAATCATTCATCTTGATATACAACTCATAAAGAATTTCCTTTCTTTCGATGAAAAACGGTGGAACACCGAACAAAAAATTGAGCTTGATAAAAATTGAGCAAGATTATTATACTTTTTATATATTGAACTATTTGGCAATAGCTCATTAGTAAACATATCTAACATTTTGATAAAATGATAAACGTCGAAAGTAAAGTGAGAATATATATGTTGCATACCACTTTGCTTCTTTTCTTGTAATTATCTATATATTAATAGTCGTGTTCCTTAACTTTACGACCGTTATCTTCCAACATTCATAGGATTGATTCTAATATATTTGAGAATAATACTATTAGAGATCAATACCAAGTAATTATTTATTAAACCTGGTTTGTTAAAACCAGTAGCAAATTAACAACACCATATATTATGTAAACGTTTATTTCTTAGTGATATATAAGACACATTGCAGGATTTTAAATGCATTAATAACATGGGTTGCTTTGAGGCAAATCTAACTCAGATTTTCATTGTTAATAGATAAGATTTATTCTATGTATTATTGATTTTGACTATAAATTAAATATTTATTGATACACTTTCGCAATTCCTGGGGGGATTGTGATGTAATCAGTGACGTTTCGGTTACAGTCAGACACCAAATCTCCATTATAAAAGTTGGTCAATGCAAGCATTCGACTTATATACGAGTACATAAGAAGGGAATGAATGTGAAAGGAGAATACGAAGCTGTTGATAGAAAGATAAAAATCGAATTGACATCAAGAAAAACTAAATAGAAATAAAAAAAGAATTCGAGAAAAATGAGAACGAAACTCAGATCGTTTTTTAAGATGATCTTTAAAGCAGCATTTGTTTCTTCTTCTTCTTCTTCTTCTTCTTCTTCTTCTTCTTCTTCTTCTTCTTTTGTCTTCTTTTTCTTCTTTTCTTCTTCTTCTTCTTCTTCTTCTTCAATTCCTTCTTCTTCTTTCTTTTTCTCATAACTTTTCTTCTTCTTCTTCTTCTTCTTCTTCTTCTTCTTCTTCTTCTTCTTCTCCATTGTGCCTTTCTTTCTTTCTTCTTCTTCTTTTTCTTCTTCTTCTTCTTCTTCATTGTGCCTTTCTTCCTTTCTTTCTTTTTTCTTCTTCTCTTTTTCTTTTTCTTCTTCTTCTTCTCTTTCTTTTTCTCATCTTTTCTTTCTTCATTGTGCTTTCTTTCTTTCTTTCTTCTTCTTTTTCTTTTTTCTTCTTCTTCTACTTCTTCTTCTTTCTTCTTCTTCTTCTTCTTCTCTTTCTCTTGTGCCTTTCTTCTTTCTTTCTTTCTTTCTTTCTTCTTCTTCTTCTTCTTCTTCTTTTCTTCTTCTTCTTCTTCTTTCAATTCTTCTTCTTCTTCTTCTTTCAATTCTTCTTCTTCTTCTTCTTCTTCTTCTTTCTTCTTCTTCTTCTTCTTCTTTCTTCTTCTTCTTGTGCCTTTCTTTCTTTCTTTCTTCTTCTTCTTTCTTCTCTTCTTCTTCTTCTTCTTCTTCTTCTTCTTCTTCTTTCTTCTTCTTCTTCTTCTTCTTCTTCTTCTTCTTCTTCTTCTTCTTCTTCTTCTTCTTCTTCTTCTTCTCTTCTTCTTCTTTCTTCTTCTTCTTCTTCTTCTTTCTTCTTCTCTTCTTCTTCTTCTTCTTTCTTCTTCTCTTCTTCTTCTTCTTCTTCTTTCTTTCTTCTTCTTCTTCTTCTCTTCTTTCTCTTCTTCTTCTTCTTCTTCTTCTTCTTCTTCTTCTTCTTCTTCTTCTTCTTCTTCTTCTTCTTCTTTCTTCTTCTTCTTCTTCTGTTTGTTCTAGTTAATCTCCTTGACGTTGTCGACCGCCGGCCAAAACTTCATATTGTCCGGTTCATGTTAAGCGACCCACGTTAGTCTCTGGCAAATGGAGCAAATATTCATTTAACCTCGCCCACCGGAGGCAGCACCGACACTTCGTCGCCCTTGTATCCGATCGACGCATGCGCAGTGAATGATTGGCGGGTGATTTTGTTTTCTTGAATTTCGGGACAGTGTGTAGCCGGCTAAATTTGGATATAAAAAAAAAAAATTGATGGCTCATCTGATACGGAGTACAAGTTGGGGGCGTGTTGGTGTAATGGTTAAAGTCATAGGAAACGAACTCGTCGATCCAAGTTCAAATCCTGGATGAGGTTGTTTGTATTTCATGTAGTGACTACAGGTATATTTAGATGTGTTTTTAGAGAAGAAATATCTAATATTCAACATATCTATTATTCTATCAATATATCCATTTCAATCTGTTTCCGGATTTATCTATCTATCTATATGCATATCTATATATCTATCTATCTATCTATCCATCTATCTATGTGCATATCTATCTATCTATCCCAATCTGTATCGATCTATCTATCTATCTACGTGAATATCTATCTATCTATCTCAATCTGTCTCTATCTATCTATCTTTATCGCTCTCTCTCTCTCTCTCTCTCTCTCTCTCTCTCTATATATATATATATATATATATATATATATATATATATATATATATATATATATTTGGGAGAATATGTGCTTAATTGAAGTCGAACCTAATTTTATGAAAGTTAATTAATTAATAATTAATTAATTAGGCGGGATTACCTATTAAATTTAAGGCTAAACAAATCGAGAAAAATCAATCTCTGTATGTACATTTCGGCCTATTAGGCCTCATCAGCAGAGCTATAGATCGTCTGTTTGTTTACTTCTCATATATATATATGTATATATCAGTCTATTTTCGGATCTATCTATCTATATATTATATATGTGCATATCTCTCCATATATCTATCTTAATCTGTCTATATCTATATATCTCAATCTGTATCTATCTATCTATCTATTTATCTATCAATCTATCTATCTATCTATCTATCTATATATATATATATATATATATATATATATATATATATCAGTCTATTTCTGGTTCTATCTATCTATCTCTATCCATCTATCTATCTATCTATCTATATGTCCTTCCTCGTCTATTAATTCAATGCTCTATCTTGAGCAAATAGAACCACCATTAAAAATGACAATTTTAAGATTAATTTCAAATTGTGTTTCCGGTTCAATAATCACCGATCCAACAATATATATTTTGGCAGATCTAAGAATAGGTAGGCGCGTGGTGTAATGGTTAGAGTCGTAGGAAATGAACTCATCGAACGGAGTTCAAATCCTGGACGAGGTTGTTTGTCTTTCCTATAACGCCAATACCTCGGGAAATGTATGCATCCAAATACTCTCCTCTCAGCTATGGGTAAATAGTCGGACAGACTGGGCTCTTTAATGCTGGCTAAGTACCCAGTCTAGTAGAAAGAAAACCCTGAATTCAAACGTTTTAAAATCCGCTTCAGAAATTGACCTTGTGTCACATCCTGCTCGTGCAAAAGAGGGTCGGTATATACTGGAGTTTTTCAAACGGTGTTCCGCAGCACACAAGTGTCCCGTGGGTTTACCGTGACTTGTTGAGGACGGTTGATCATCCTCTAATATTTTTACTCTATTACTTTAATATTTTTTTGTTTTAATTGATTAAAAATCTACCTTTAGAAATAAAATTACCTTGTATTCTTTTACACTTGTAGCATATTTTCACTATTCCTTTTCTTTTAAAATTTAAATGATAAAATAATTATATGTTTATATACTGATGGTGTACCTCGATCAATTTATTGCCCAGCTCACTGTGCCGTGAGATGATAAAGGTTGAAAAACTCTGATCTATAGTCTATTCTAAATTCGTTATTTATGAAAATCTATATATTGATACTCATGTTCTTTAAAAGGACGACCATTATCATCTTATGTTTTAATTATGCTACACTTGTAGCACAGTTTATCTATTCCTTTTCTTTTAAAATTTAAATGATAAAATAATTATATGTTTATATACTGATGGTGTACCTCGATCAATTTATTACCCAGCTCGCTGTACCGTGAGATGAAAAAAGGTTGAAAAACTCTGGAATACAACAACATATTATGCAACAAAAATATATGCAACAAAAACAATTCGAACCAGAATAAGGACACCCTGTGGTTTTTAGTATCACGGTATGTGGTACGCAGGCATGTTGTGCATTGCTTCACTCTGTGTAGGGTTTGAAAGTCACCACACAGATAAATGAGCGCCTTAGTTTTATTTGGGAACATATGCTTTAGGGGTTCTAACTGGACCGTAACGCCGTGGAAGCAACCAAAAAATGTTCCAATTCTGAAGTTCTGAGGAATGTTGAGTAAGCCCTCAACATCATTAGTCTCAATTCCACTCTGACCGGGAGTGGTGTTACTCTTAGGGACCCATCTATGGGTTAGATAGAGCAAAGTTTTAAAAAATGTGTTAAAAAAATTCGGTAATTTACGAGGAAGTGCGTCCCGGTCTCCTGCCTCAAGAGTTGCTACCCGGTGACTATTAAAATAACGACCCAGCTCAGTCTATTCAAAACTATCCATCTTCATATCTATCTATCTATCTCAATTTGTTCATATTTATCTATATTACTTTAAATACTAAATTTTTTCTATTCATATTTGTTTAATGTCTTGTTTTTAGTTTAAATAAACAAGAATTACGACGAAAATAAAGAAGCGACCCCCCTCCCAAATACATTTACTTGTCGAAAATATCTATCTCCATTTGTTCGTATCTATCTATATCATTTTGTTTGTTTATCTATCTATCTGTCTCAGTCTGTTCAAAACTATATATCCATCTTCATATCTAAACAAGAATTACGACAAATTACGATAAATAAACAAGAATTACGACGAGCTGAGGTTGTTATTTTGATAGTCACCGGGCAGCAATTTTTGAGGCAGGAGACCGGGACGCACTTCCTCATAAATTACCAAAAATTCAGTTTAAAATATATAGTACCCATCATGAATGAATAAAACAAATGTTCTTCGGCATAAAATGACCAAATGGTTTGAGATACCGTAAAATCCAACCAACCAACTTTCGACTCACCCTAGTAATGTAAGGCTATTTTTTAAATAAAGTTAAATATTTATATTTAAAAAAATATTTTATTAATTTTTAACATAATTGTCCGAACATTACTGATAATGTTTTGATGAATCGTTGTTTGAAATTTAGAAATATATCATCACATGGATTCTTCAGACGATTATCCTCATCTTATTTTAATTAACAAAAATACGGTTCATAAAATTAAAAATTGATCATTGCCATAATACTACCAGAAATTCAAGTATCAGTTTTTATAAGTTCTCTGTTTATTAGACGTTTTAGATAACAATAAGTGAGGGATCAGTTTAGTAGTTAAATGATAACAAAACTGAACCCCCTTGGCCAGAAAAGTTGATTAGAGTTTTTAGACAACATTAAGTGGGGGATCAGTTTAGGAGTTAAATAATAACAAAACTGAGCCCATTCGGCCAGAAAGAGTTGAGAATTTTTAGACAACATTAATTGGGGATCAGTTTAGGAGTTAAATAATAATAAAACTGGACCCTCTTGCCCAAAAAGAGTTGATTAGAGTTTTTAGACAACATTAATTGGGGGATCAGTTTAGGAGTTAAATAATAACAAAACTTGACCACATGGCCAGAAATAGTTGATTAGGAATGTTAGACAACATTAAGTGAGGGATCAGTTTAGTTGAATAATAACAAAACTGGACCCTCTTTGCCAGAAAGAGTTGATTAGAAATTTTTAGATAACATCAATCGGGGGGGTCAGTTTTGGCAGTAGGGGTTAGCAGCTAGCGAGAACATACATGCCACGTTGTCGTCCAGGGATATCTCGAGCGATATAGAAAGCAACATGCGAGCATCAATTAATAATGGAGATTCGGTCTCTATTTTTTTGTAACCGAAACTACGTCACTGCTTATATCACATTACCCAAACTCGTCAATACATAGAATAAAGAACAACCTTAGAGTATATACACTCAAAATTTGTATATGCAAACTTAGACAGTCATTGAGTTTTTTAAACAAGTTTTGATAAATAAATGCCCGGTATTTATATATTTATATATAGTTTGTTTTATTTTAATATATATTTAACTTTATCATAGAGTCTTACGTTATTTATTTTTTCTCATGCCCGGTGTTATATATTTATATGTAGTTTGTTTTATTTTAATACATATTTAACGTTATCCAACGTATAGAGTTTTACGAGAAGATTATTTACAAACAAGAAATATCATTTTTTTCAGTATGAAGAGGTTAACAAAAAGTTTAAAAATTTTAAAAATACCTATAATTTTTGTGTACTACCTCCTTCTCTTCTTTCTCCATCTTCCTCCCATTACTTCTTCATCGTCCTGTTCATACCCGCTTTCTTCTTCATCATCTTCCTTCATCTTCTTTCTTTTTCTCCTCCCTCCACCATCTCCCATTTTCTCATCTTCATCTTCTTCACACCCTTTCTTCTTCCTGCACCTTCACACCTTTCTTCTTCCTCATCCCTCTCTTCATCTGTTTCAACCATCGCCATCACCTCCCTCCCTATCCTTTTTCTTCTTTCGAAAGATCACGTCTACCCAACTGTTGCATCGACAAGAAACTCCTCATTGCTTTGTGGATCCAATTTCAGTCTTCCTTGAGTTAGGGTACAAATGTTGGGGTAACTAACCCACACCACCATTTTTATGAGAAGACTATTTGATGAATCTCCCTATTTTCTTCTTCTTCTTCTTCTTCTTCTTCCTTCTTATTATTATTATTATTATTATTATTATTATTATTATTATTATTATTATTATTATTATTTCTTACTTCTTCTTCTTCTTCTTCTTCTTCTTCTTCTTATTATTATTATTATTATTATTATTATTATTATTATTATTATTCCCCATTTCCTCGTTTTCTTTCAAAGATTCTTTACATTTTTCATCTTTTTTCAAACTCTTGATGATCCTCTACTGCCTTCTCCTACTCCTTCTATCTTACTGTTTCATTCTTCTTCTTCTTCTTCTTCTTCTTCTTCTTCTTATTATTATTATTATTATTATTATTATTATTATTATTATTCCTCATCCTCATCCTCATCCTCATCCTTCGTAACATCCATCCAACTATCGTATCAACAAGGAGCTCCTCAGTTCTTTATTAGTTATCAGTCTTTCTCTAGGGAGGTTACAGATTTTTTGGGCAGTTGACCCTTGCCATCACCACACCGACCCCAACGCCAACACTTTTCATTTTTCACATCAGTTCCTGAATTTTTATGAGAAGACAATTTGATGCATCTTCCTTTGTCTTTTTTTTTCCGTTTGTTTTTCTTTTTATTTATTTATTTATTTATTTATTTATTATAAAGGAGTCTTAGGATGTAATTACAATGACCGAACCGTTAATTAAAATTTATTACGCAACGTATTACAAGGATCTTGAAATTAATCGGGGGGAATTTATTAAACCCAACGTGCATAAAACTGATCATTAAAAATAGAAACAAAAAATAGGGGAAAAAAACATAAAAAAAGCAACACAACTTATTGGAGACAGTATCAGATATTTTAAACGAAATGATAAATTTTCGACCATTTTTACGCAATGAAAAAAAAAACCTGTGGCACACATAAAGATTCTAATCAATGATTGTTTCTTGTTGGCGCCAATTTGTCCGAACGAAAAAAACAAAAAAAAAAAAAATAAAAAACAAACAAATCAATTCCTTTTTGTATTATGTTTGAATAAAATGCACATGAAGTTACGTGAGAAGCATATCATAACGTACAAAAGGTAACATAAACCACGCATGTGCAAGACGAGATATAAAAATTTGAAATTCAAATCAAACAGGAGAAAAGCGCATGCGTATCAAAAAATAAACCCGACAGAATAATTTTAAAAAATAAATGAATAAATAAAAACACATGCAAAGACAAACAACTTATACCGTATAAGTAAAGTCGTCGGGGCGGGCTAATGTCGGTATCAGCCATGTAGCGAGTGAGTCTATCCCCTTTTCAATAGCGCTAGAGCAAGGCGACTATTTTAGCATCTGGGGTGGAGCGCCACACCTACCATCACCTTCTTACTTTACCGCAAAGATCCCTGTGCTACTCATACGCTGAGTTGGCTAGGGCGGGTATCGAACTAGGAACCTTGTGGTTTGTAGCCGAACGCTCTACCGACTGAGCTAACCCGGGCCGTATACCGTAAACCGTCCCGTATTAAAGTGTACTAACAGTTTCCCTTCTTTCAATCCTGTCCTTGTTTTACTTTGTCCGTGTTGGGTTGTCTTCCCTTGCATGGAAGAGTTATCTCCCCTCTGGGTTCCCGTTTTTACCACCAGGGTTTTTATTTTATATAACCACCAGTTTCAAACTCTCCTCCTCTTTCTTCTCCGGGAACTCACACACGTGGTTTAGACATTTTATGTCTACACCTTCTCGCGTGGGGGCTTCGGCCCCCATTACAGCCACTAGTAAGTGACTTTAGTCAATGGACTCTATATAGCTGTCCATTACTTTTATATGTACATTTAGCTATCTCTTGTATACCTCCTTATTGTATCTCTATTCATGAATGTGTCGTTTTTTATATATTCTTTGTATTTCTGTTATATGTATCTTTTCATGTGCTTTATTAAAGTCCATGTTATGTTTAACACTCGTGTCGGAGTTGTTTTGTTCAACCAATTATAACATTATTATAACCTTGAACCTCACAGGGCGATCGGCTATGCCCATCACATGTCTCACAAGCCATAGTTAGTATGTTAGAACATTACTAGTTTCTTTGTAATTATAGTCTTGTATCGACTAGATTATGTAGATATATATTGGTTATTAAACTAATTGGTACTAATCTGTATATAATACTTACTTTGATTTGCTATTATAATGGCGAGACAAGACAAGACAGAACACAATGGCGGTCTATCTGTGTGAGGCCAAAATCTCTGAGATGTATATGCTGTGAATAATTTGCAAACCGTGTTTAATAAATAATTAGTTGATGTTATTGTTTAAAGATTATTTGTATCTGATAAGACGATGAATAAAAACTCTAAAGAAATATTTGCCCAAAAATATAAATGTGTAAAAAAAAAATACTCTTCAAAAACAATTACATAAAAAGATATTAACCTACAATGAATGCGATTTCCTAACCTCTAGACCTACGAGGTATGTCTGAAAAGTAATGAGACTGTTGTTACAAACAATTCCTTTAAAATCCAAACAATCTAAATAAGAGAGTTTTATAATTTGCTTGATGCATTGTGTATATATTGGTTAGGAGGTTGATTTTGAAGGCTATCACAATGCAGGTGTAAAGAAAAAATAATAAGGTAACAATGGTGTTGTGTGTTAACCTGTATTTTATTCTTGAATTTTCGAGATAAAATCTCTTTTTCAGAAGATCACTGGAACTGAAGTCGTCTAGTTATGGCATTTCTAGTTAAAAATCTAAATGTTTTTTCCTCCAAAGTAGTCCCTTGAATCTTTCCTATCCTCTGTCACGCTTCTCTGTCCTGCTGGAAGGATTCTTCTGGTATGTCCTTCAGCTCCGTCGTTACAGATGGGTTTGATAAATAAATAAAAGAAATCTAAGTAAAACATCAAAGTCTTGTGTTCGTTAATCAAGAATTAATCAACGCATACAAAGTAAGTGTGGTATACTAAGAAACGGAAGCACCGTTTCTGCCATTGTTTTTGTTATGGAACGGAAGCACCGTTTCAGCCATCTTTTTTAGTTGTGAATAAAAGGCGGAAGTGATCACTTCTCGTGGTTAACGTTAGCTGGACTACCCGTCTTATTATTTTGCTAAGCAGGTTACAACAGTAAGACTTGCCAATGTGAAGGTCTTAACGTCTCTGTATAAAATTCTTAAATCATCTACATAAGCGCAAGTGATTCTATATACAGTGTGTCCACAAAGTCCTTGTACACTTTAAATAATTATAAATTCAAAATTGCACGCGGACTTTCTAGACACGTTGTATATAAAGGGAATGCCTAAACTCCTGCAGCAGTTTTAAAATTGAAAACTGTTGTAGAGGAGTTAACACCCCTACAAGATGGACTGGCTCATAGCTTTATAAGAGTCGACGTAGCAGTTATAAAGTCGGGAAAAATCTATTCGGACGAAATCACTGCGTTTGACTACAGACATTTGACCCTCCCCATTCTTGTAAGTTTGTCTTTGTGAATTGTACTACTTCTTGTTTTATGTTATATGTATATGTTAGCACCAGATACAAGTGCTGAATAAAATATATATGAAGCACAATATATCTCTGTGTATCTTTTTACCACCTCAACGATTCAACATAAACTTAATAACTAACGCTGTACAAATGATGAATCATTTTCTAAATCATTTTTTTAAAAAAACATAAGATAGTTCAAATCCTGCTGTTTTATTTTGTATGTACCTTTTGATTATTGCATTTCAACAAGACGTAATTTCAAATCAGTTTCAGCATTTTATGGACACCATATATATGGGGAAAATAAGATGGAAAGTAAGAATAGATAGAAAATAAGAAAAAAAAACTCCTACTATCAAAAAAAACCTTCAAAGCTAATTCAATAATTCACCGTTCTAATTCACGGCATTTATGAATTCTTTCAGCAGATGACAAAACAAAAATTAAAAAAAAAAAAAAAAAAAACGCTTGCATGCTCTTGGAAAGTTAATTCTTTTTGGATTTTGGATTTTTTTTTTGGTCCCAACGCTGTTTCCCCCCTCTTCATTACCAAAACCTTCTTTATATATATATATATATATATATGTGTGTGTGTCTGTGTGTGTGCGTGTGTGTGTTTGTGTGTGTGCGTATGTGTGTGTGTGTGTATATATATAACCTACTTAATCCACTCTGGTAACTTTAGCACTCTTATATTCTTTATAACTACGACCAATTCGGTTAATTATTTCATCGATAGTCGAAGTTACGATTAATCCGATATTATATTCCCTTTAAGTGAGCCTCTTTTCATCTCTCTCTATTTTAATCTTATTAGTAAACCCTTGCGGTAAGAAAAAAAATGCAACTAGTTTCATCTAAGGAAAAAAACTCGAAATAATCGATTAAAACTATAGCACTTGGCCAAACGAAAAAATTTATATATATATATATATATATATATATATGTATATATATATATATATGTATATATATATATATATATATATATATATATATATATATATATATATGTATATATATATGTATATAATATATATGTATATATATATGTCTATTTTTTATAATGGAGATTGTGTGTTTTTCTGTCTGTCACCGAAACTATATTACTATACAAGTCACAATTCCTTTAGTTATTGACATCACATTCTCCATGATTGCATTTTTATTCAAACCTCAATTATTAATAAAATTGTTTTACATTGTTAATATAGTTGACCTTATCTACATACTGATTACATGCAATTATATTTATATATACAACAAAATAGCGGTTTACTGTGTGGACTGGAATGCTAATTTGCATATTGATATTAAAAATGTGATTTTAATAAATATGTGCTTAGTATTATTGATTTCTAACTGTTTGGTTTTATTTTAATGAATATAAGCAAAAATCTCTTCAATGAATCTTAAATTAAATCCATAAACAGAAGAAATAACTGTCATTTTATTCTTTACTTCCTCTTTTAACTAAATACTTAAATTATAAAAAATAACAATGAAAGACGGGAGTGATGGAAGAGTAAGTTTCAGTTGTTCTATTTTTCGAATATACCCCCCTCTGTTACAAATTTTTTTTATCTGCCTTCTTATTTAGTTTCATTAGCCTTTCTAATTTAATACAATATCTTATTACATTAAAACTTAAATACTTGCACCCGGAGGGTGCATATATTTGCTAGTATATATAAACAGCTAAGATTGTCTAAAGTTTAAACGTAAAAGTACTCGATACCTAAGTCGAGCAAAAAATAATAAGTGGCAGATTCTTGCCCTGATGAGCTACTAAGCGATACTATTATTAGGTATATCTGACTCATTAGGTTTAATATATATATATATATATATATATATATATATATATATATATATATATATATATATATATATATATATATATACATTGGAACAATACTGACATATATATATATATCTTTTACACATTTTGGCAGAAACATTTAAAGTCGTTATCTACCAAGAATAGCTTAGTTGTGGCACAAGTACGGATTTTAACGTAGACCGCAGTGTAAAATCGAACTCACTACCAATGGTCTGCTACTCTACTCTATTTACATAACATCACGTGATATATCAAATTATGTTTCATCTTTTTACATTGTGCACTGGTTGAAGTAGAGGAAAACAATATACGTACTTATATATATTCGAAATTTCATTCGTAATTTACGGGCACTCCTTTGTCTTTCAACGACGTGCATTGGGAGATATTATGATTTTTATGAGAATTTTTTACACCATTTTTGTGCATGCTCAAATTTAAATTCAAAGTCGTCTAATATCTGAGAGGAGTGCCTGAAAATTATAGACACATTTTCAATTTATTTCACATATCGTGCACTTCAACAGCAACTCGCCCGCAATCTCTCTCTCTCTCTCTCTCTCTCTCTCTCTCTCTCTCTCTCTCTCTCTCTCTCTGTATATATATATATATATATATATATATATATATATATATATATATATATATATGTAAAAAATGGAAAAGGAATTGAATCCGACAATATGAGGAAAAATGAGGAAAAAAGAAAAGTAAATGGATAATGATTTAATCGATCACTTACACATGTGTTTCGGTCAGTTTATGTGTGTGAAATATTTCGCACACATACAACAATCGACCTTCATCAGAGTGAATATTTATTTTTAAGAAATAAAAAAATAAAAATAAATATTCACTCTGATGAAGGTCGATTCTTGTATGTGTGCGAAATATTTTCACACACATAAACTGACCGAAACACATGTGTAAGTGATCGATTAAATTCATCTTATCCATTTACTTTTCTTTTCTTTACTCATTTTTCCTCATATATATATATATATATATATATATATAAGTGTATTTGGGCAGCATTCTTTCATTTATACATGTAGAATTAAACAAAAGGCGCATCTCCTGTTTAACAATTTTATTTTTTATCTTTTCTAATTTTCTGGCCAACTTTTTAATGTTTGGGTGGAATTGGTGGATAAGTCCACCAACGTTCAGTTCCCGAGTTACAGCCTCCACATTAATATAATAAAAAAAAAACTGGAATACATCACTCCTGATGATGGCACTTCGAAGTGCCGAAAGTACTCGGGACCTGAAATTTGGTGGACTTATCCACGAATACCACCCAAACATTAGAAAGTTGGCCAGAAAATTAGAAAAGATAAAAAATAAAATTGTTAAACAGGAGATGTGCCTTTTGTTTAATTCTACACACACACACACACACATATATATGTATGTGTGTGTATGTGTGGTGTGTGTGTGTGTGTGTGTGTGTGTGTGTGTGTTTGGGCATCATTCTTTCATTTATACATGTGGAATTAAACAAAAGGTAGGTCTCCCGTATAACGATTTTATTGGTGATCTTTTCAAACTTTATCGCCAAATTTTTTATATTGGGATGGCATTCGTAGATTAGTCCACCGAAGTTCATATCTCGAGTACTTTCGGAACTTCGAAGTGCCATCAGCAGGGGTGATGTGTTCCATTTTTTTGTTTTCAATGTATATCAATGGATATATTCAAAGTATATTAATGGATATATAACCCTTTTCCTATCAATTGTCCTACTTCCTGCCTCCCCATCCATGAATATACTAACTTGAAAAAAGCAAACAAAAACAAACAAACTGGAACACATCACCCCTGATGATGGCATTCGAAGTGCCGAAAGTACTCGGGATATGAACTTCGTGGACTAATCCACGAATTCTATCTAAATATAAAAAAGTTAGCTTGAACAGCTTTTTAGGCATTTTAGTAAACGATATTTAATGCTATTTCCTCAAACAATGGTGCAAGTAAAAGATCTCTAATTTATGGTATCAGGGCCGGGTTAGCTCAGTCGGTAGGGCGTTCGGCTAGAAACCGCAAGGTTCCTAGTTCGATACCGGCCCTCGCCAACTCAGCCTTATGAGTAGCACATGGATCTGTGCGGTAAAGTAATGAGCTGATGGTAGGTGTGGCGCTCCACCTCAGACGTAAAAAACAATCTCTTGGTCTGGCGCTAGTGAAAAGGCGATAGACTCCCTCGCTGATTGGCTGATATCGACTTTAAGCCACCCCGACGACTTTACTTTCTTTTTTTACTTTATCCAGTATACAAACACACAACTTTCGCATAGATGGACAATTTGATATTTTTAAAAAGTGAAAAATCGACCTGCCCTATTGTACAACTCGTACTCCCAGCCCCTTAATTCAACAACAATAACAACAGCACACCCATACACCTGTGTAACACTATTGAAGTGTTATGGGTTGATTGGCGATCTATTAATTAATTACTATTTAATTAAAACTACCCTAATTATTAATTATGGTAGTTTGTTAAAATTAAAAGTAAAAATAAGAAAAATAATAATAATAATAATAATAATAATATAATAATAATTGTTTATATTAAAAATAGAAATTTATAGAAATTCATTAAATTATGGAATTTGAGTTAGATGATAGGAATTTTAAATTCTTACATAAATAATAAGATTCCAGTTTTTGAAAAATTGATCAAAATTTCAAAAGCTTAGATCAATAAAACAATGGTTGGCCTTGACTCGGAGTTGGAAAAACCCAAATGGAAAGATACAAGCTAGGCTGGCACAAGGCCATTTAGGCACGTAGGCAATAGTATCGAGTGGCTGGCCAACCAGAGACATATGTTAGGGGTGGGGAGGTCTGGATCCCATAAAGAAGACAGTCCGCCAGCCAGAGATAGAGAAGAGAAGAGACCGAGAAGCAGAGTCAGACACACCACTGTTACAAATCGCATCCCTTGTCGTCGTCCATACTTTTCTCTGAAGTCCCGCCACTTGGTAACAAACTAAGTTAAGTTATCCATTAGCTGTAGATCGCCAGTCAATTATCAAAAGAAAATCACCTCATTCTTCTGACATTATACAGGAATATAAATCATTGTATATAAAACAAAAGCAATAAATGTATATATCTTGTGCATAATTATCAGAAGGCGTTCCTGTTTATTTTGGTTTGACCCCGTTGACAGCTTTTGGGTATCGTTTTTCAGCCGAGTCGGAACAGAGACAAAAACAGCTTTCCGTCAGGGCCCTATAATATGGTATCACCCAACAAAACGACCATAGTACTTAGCCGGCATCGTTCCCATACATAAACCGAACCCTGTACCCCGGCAAAGTATTATACCTGCAGCTGTTTTTGTCTTGCTGCTCCAAAGGATTTTATTCAACGACTAACGCCTTGACAATGGCTAGATCATCAGATTACCGTTAGAATTTCTAGCGTGAAATGACACTGAGCAGAATTTGGCGGGTGGGCAGGCCATCTTTGAATTCAAGCGAACTTAAAGCTTTCTCTCTTGTCCATCAAGCCGTAAAAACTGAAGGCTGGGCCATTTGAGCCGCTTCAACACGGTACGTTTAGAAACGCACATGTCGCAC
Organism: Doryteuthis pealeii; assembly: GCA_023376005.1. Taxonomy (NCBI): domain Eukaryota; kingdom Metazoa; phylum Mollusca; class Cephalopoda; order Myopsida; family Loliginidae; genus Doryteuthis; species Doryteuthis pealeii. Next base: position 70,582,358 of record CM042170.1, on the reverse strand, counting down.
AATTGAAAAATACCGTGGATGCTCAAATTCCTCATATTTAATTTGTTTTAAGTACCAAATTTGTTTGATTTGGTTTGGTTTGGTTTGTTTTGTTTTACGACATATCAACCTCGGTGGGTCATTTAATGTCGACAAAGTTGTGAAATAAATTCATTCTTAATGGATAATACAATTTTGTTTATAAACTCTTGTTTTCTATTTAACACATAGATGGGACCCTAACAGGTACTACCACTCCGGTTCAGAGTGGACCAGGGAGCAATAGTGATGAAGGGGTGCTCCACATTCCCCAAACCTCCGAAACTGGAACCTCACCATCAGATAGAGTTTAACGTCATTCCCATGACATGTAGACCCGCAGCCACCGCCTTCTAGCGCCCATATGATAAAAAGGGTTGGTGCTTGCCATAAGAGCAATAGGGTTGGGAAAATCATATAGGTGCTAGGGCTTGACGTGACCAGCCGATTGATCGAAGGGGGCCTCTCCGACCGCCCGTCTAGCCCAAGATAGGGCCAAAATGGAGTATTGCAAGTCATTAACTGCTCATCCACCTAAATTTGTTTGAATTGTAGATTGTAAGTGAGAAAAATGGAAATGATCCGACAGATATGTTGAAAAGATAATTGGAAAAACAATATATATATATATATATATATATATTGGTATGGATGAAACATTTATTATTATTATTTGTGTATATGTGTTTCGACCAAAGAGGGCGCTTAGCTTTGGGTGGAGGGTAAATGGTGATATAAGTGAACAGAGGTAAGGATTGTATTTTTATTTTATCTTATTTTATTTTATTTATTTATTTATTTATGGCTTTTCCATGTACCGGCCATCGCCAACTCAGCGTATGAGTAGCATAGGGGTCTATCCATGCGGTAAACTGGGGCGTTGAAGGGATGTGTGGCGCTCCTCCTCAGACGCTAAAATAATCTCCTTTGTCTAGCGCTAGTAAAAAGGGGATAGACTCCCTCGCTATTAGTATTATTAATTACTGCTTTTTCGCGAAAAATCCACCTCTTTCTCTTCTTGTACAATTTAAAAATATTTTCTTCTAAATAGCTGTTAGTTGTATTTTCTTGCTTCTTGTCTTGTATCTACATAAATACTTAGGTGGCTGGTGTACGTATAAAACCCCTCCTCCAACTTTACATTGTACATTATCAAATTTGTTATCAGGGTGAAACATTACTTGAACGTGGGACCAAAGAGGGCTGTTAGCTAGGGATGGAGGGTAAAATGGTGATATATATATATATATAATATATATATATATATATATATATGTGTGTGTGTGTGTGTGTGTGTGTAAAAATGGAAATTGGAAATGAATCCGACAATATGAGAAAGAATGAATAAAGAAAAACAGAATGGATAATAAAAGATGAATTTAAACACGTGTGTAAGTGATATTGATTAAATTCATCTTTTATGATCCATTCTGTTCTTTCTTTTCTTTATTCATTCTTCCTCATATATATATATATATATATATATATATATATATATATATATATATACCAACTCTTCCGCACGAGCAGGATGTGGCACAGGTTTTATTTCTTAAGCAGAGTTCAACAGGTTTGAATTCAGATTTTTCCTTCTCCTAGACCGGTTGCCTAACCAAGTTTAAAGAGCCCAGTCTGCCCTACTATTTATCCATAGCTGGAGGGAGAATAGGATTCATACCTTTCCAAAGGGTATTAGTGCTAAGTGAAATGTAATTACCACATCCAGGATTTGAACTCGGTGCGACGAGTCCATTTCCCATGGCTTTAACCATTACACCACGCGCTTCTAATGGTGATATAAGGAAACAGAGG
>CM042170.1:70563028-70575528 GCA_023376005.1 Doryteuthis pealeii | reverse complement strand
ACGAATAAAAATAAAAGATAGATGGATTGATAGGTATACAGATAACTTTAAAAAAATAGAATAGAATTAAAAAAAAACACGAAACCCCATCCCACACACCCTATTGAAACCCAAAATGGAAAATGGAATATTCTATAATATATCGTTTAATATTTAAAAATGAAATATTAAATAAAATAAATAATTTAAAAATTAATTAAAAAATAAATCAATTAATTGATTAAATAAATAAATGAATAAATAAGATTAAAATAATAGATATAATAAAAGATAATTTAAAAAAATTAAAAATAAATAAATAAATAAATGAAAATAAAAGATAGACGAATAGATAGGTATACAGATAACTTTAAAAAAAATAGAATAGAATTTTTTTTTAAACCACGAAACCCTATCCCACACACCCTATTGAAACCCAAAATGGAAAATGAAATATTCTATAATATATCGTTTAATATTTAAAAATGAAATGATAAATAAAATAATAAATAAATAATAAAAATGATAAATAAAATAAATAAAGATCATTTAAAAAAATTAAAAAATAAATAAATGAATAAATAAAAATAAAAGATAGATGGATAGATAGGTATACAGATAACTTTTTAAAAAATAGAATAAATTCTTTTTTAAAACCGCGAAACCTCATTCCACACACCTTATTGAAACCCAAAATGGAAAATGGAATATTCTATAATATTGAAAAAGTCTGTAGATTGAAAATTAGTAAGTTAAACATTTTAACTTCACCTTGTTATTTTTTGAATAAGTGTTACATAATTATTAGATTCCTAATACTTATGTACAGTAGTGTAGAAACCAAAATGGCTGTTATAAGTTTCAGCCCACGGCCTTGAAGGATTGAATGACAAGGCTTGACCTCATCCTGATCCTTCCGGTGGATACCGTGAGAATCGGTGGAGAAGACCCTCTTCCGGTTTAGATTAGAGAAAGTTTTAGTCAGATCGGCCAAAACCATGACGGTGGTAAGTCGTGTTATGCACGCCGCCGACTCAATCTGCGCAGGTAGTCTGGTGGGGATTTCAGAATAAAATATGATCTAAGTAAATCGAAGTCTTGTGTTATTATCTAAAAACTACAAATGACACAGGGCTTCTGATTAAGAGAAATTCCCAATGGAAGATCAGACACGAAGTCCCAAGACGAAGTCCAGACGCTAGAAGAGACGCTAGAAGAATAGAAGTAAGAAAGTAAGGAAAGATAGTATACAAGATAAGTACCAAAGTGGGGTGTTGCATGTCATGGGCTGATCAGTCAGCAGAATTCCCTCCTTAACCATAAGGGGTCGCTATCAAAGCTCAAGAAGTCGTCACATCGGTAGATTCTACCTCTCTGCAGAAGTGCAGTAGGTGTATTCTACAGCCCCATCCAACAGGGCAGATTTTATCTGGATGTTTTTACAGTAGATCAAATAAACTGGAATTTCCACACAAATCCAGAAAATCTATCGCAGTATTAATTTCATCCTTATTATTAAAGATATCTTCTTCCGAGTTCACCATTGAACACATAAACAATCGGGTCGAGGACCCCAGGCGAGTGATGCTGCTGCAATGGTTATTAAGACAAAAGGGAAATTTAAAATGTTTACTTTTTACAAAATATAGTCTGTACTTGTATAGAATGTTTTCGAAAATCTTAAAGATTTGGTTTTTCAGGAAGTCTTTTCAGAAAACTATCAGTTCCGTTCTTGCTAATTCAATCTCTCTAAGTTTTCTATCAACATATTTTTTATTTCAATTTCTTGCAGATCTTTGCAAATTATTTTAATACTACATTATCTATTCTTGCATATATATATATATATATATTATATATATATATATATATATATATATATATATGTGTGTGTGTGTGTGTGTATATATATATATATACATATGTATATATTTGTATATATATGTGTGTATATATGTATATACATATATATATATGTATATATATGTATATATGTATATAATATACATGTATATATATATATATATGTATAATATATATAATATATATATAATGTATATATATGTATGTATATATATATTATATATGTATATATATATATGTATATGTATTATTACATACACATTATATACATATATTTATATATATACACATGTATATATATTACATATATTATATATATATACACATGTTATATAAAAAAATGTATATATATAATATATATATATATATATATATATATGCATGTTGAATTAAACAAAAGACATCTCCTGTTTAACAATTTTATTTGCGATTTTTTTCAAATATTCTGGCCAACTTTTTAATATTTGGGTGGAATTCGTGGATTAGTCCACCAAAGTTCATAATATGTAAATATTAAAAAGTTGGCCAGAAAATTTGAAAAAAATCACAAATAAAATTGTTAAACAGGAGATGTGTCTTTTGTTTAATTCAACATGATTAAATGAAAGAATGCTGCCCAAATACACACACACACACACACACACACAAACACACACACACACACACATATATATATATGTATGTATGTATGTATGTAGTCATTGTTGTATATATATATATATATATATATATATATATATATATATATATATATTTACCAGGGAATCTGTATATAACAGGGAATTATATAGCAGGGAAAGCTGCCCGACAAGTAATCTACTCAACGTATCTTTCCAGAATTATATTCAATAATTTAAAAATGGTAATAAACTTTTGAAAAAACAATATCAGGGATATCTATGAACTAGTCAAAAATATATAAATATATGGTCTACCACTGATATTAGCTTTCTTATGAAAATATATATTATATATATATATATATATATATATATATTATATATATATATATATATGCGAAAAGTGAGAAGCATTAGGAAAAGCATATCAGAAACTCTGTTTTCAATTGTTAAGTTTCGTTTTATTCGTTTAATTTTCGAGAGCGCTACCTTCTCTTCTACAGAACGTTAGTATCCCTCAACAACAACAACAATATATATATATATATATATATATATATATATATATATATATATATATATATAATATAATATCTCACCGGAAGACAACATCGGTGCTCTGTCATTTTTGCACCTCCATTATTTTCATCTACTCTGAATCCCGTGTTTTCCTGTTCCTATATCTGTTGCACAACCCAATCCGGTAGAGGTCAGTCTACCCTACCACTTGCCCATAGCTGTGACGTTAAGAAGAAGAAATATATCTCTGCCTTTCGCAAGAGAATTTACGCGAAGGATACCACAAAGAGCCATGTCCCAAAAAGCCGAACATGTCTCTTCGAGTCTTCTTCCTTTGATAATGGCCATTACAGCACAAGCGCCTGCCACGTCTCCAGCGAAGTGTTAAAATGATTTCTTACTGCGTTAATGTATCAACACGCGGGAAATATTTTTTTTTTTCCATTCCTTTCTTCACAATCTTCTACGGCAACAGGCATTACAGTGTGGCCGGTAAAATATGAAAAAGCCGGACAGGCAGGCCGTAAATAACGCGGCCTGACGCCAGAGACAAATAAGTGAGGGTGAGATAAATTAAAACCTTGAAATGGACCAAAACAATGCGTATCTATAAGATAAAGCCAGGACGGAAGAACACCAATAATAATAATGATAATAATAATAATAATAATAATAATAATAATAATAATAATAATAGCACAACGAGAATACAAAACTAGACACGACTGGGTTGGGAAGGTGATCCACTGGGAATTATGCAAGAAATTAAATTTTGACCACACAACAAAATGGTATATGCATAAACCAGAATCTGTTCTTGAGAACGAAACGCACAAAATTCTCTGGGACTTTGAAATTAAAACGGATTACCTTATCCCAGCAAGAAGACCAGACCTAGTGTTGATTAACAAAAGAGAAAGAACTTGTCAACTGTGTGTTTTTGCAGTGCCAGCGGATCACAGGGTGAAGTTAAAGGAAAATGAAAAAATGGACAAATATCTGGACCTTGCCAGAGAACTTAAAAAGGTAAGGAATATGAAAGTAAAAGTTATACCAATTGTAGTTGGTGCACTTGGAACAGTCCCAAAAGGATTAGAAAAAGGTTTGGAAAGTTTGGATATCAGAGGAAGGATTGAAACCATTCAGAACACTGCACTGCTGCAATCTGCCAGAATACTCAGAAGAGTCCTGGAGACCTGAGGAGACTTGCTGTCACTCAGACTCCAGTGAAAGACCATCAGCTAACACTGATGTGAAAACTCAAAAGGAATAATAATAATAACAATAATAATAATGATAATAATAATAATGATGATAATAATAATAATAATGATAATAATAATAAAAATATTGATAATAATGATAATAGAAGTATTGATAATAGTGATAGTAATAATGATTATAATAATAATTATAATGATATTAATATATTGATAATAATAATACCAGTAATAATAATGATAATAAAAATAATAATAATGATAATAATCCTAATAAAAATAATGATAATAATAATAATGAAAATAACAGAAATAAAAGTAATGATACAAATAGTTGTAGTAATAATAGCAAAATAATAATAATAGTAATAATAATAATGCTAATAACAATAGTTATAAAATAACAATGATACTAATTATAGTAATGATTGTAATTATATTAATAATAGTACTACTACTACTACTACTACTACTACTAATAATAATAATAATAATAATAATAATAATAAAAATAATAATAATAATAATAAAAATAATAATAATAAAGATGTTAATAGTAATAAAAATAATGACTAAAACAATAGTAGTTATAGTAACAAAAATAAGAATGATAATGATCATAGTAATTAAATAATAGTAATAAAAATAACAATTATAATAATAATAGTATCATTCTTATTATCAATAATAATAATAATAATAATAATAATAATAATAATAATAATAATACGGTGAAGATGAAAGAAAAACAAAAGACCAAAGATAGACAAATATCTAGACCTTGCTAGAGAATTAAAAAAAAACTCTTGAATATGAGGGTGAAAGTGATACCAATAGTAGTTGGAGCACTATGAGCGGTCCCCAAAAACTAAAAAAAAAAAGACTAGATGAATTGGAAATCAGAGAAAGAATTGAGACCCTATAGACAACAGCATTGTTTGAAATCAGTCGGAATACTCTGGATAGCCCCGAGAAGACTTGTTGTCACTCAAATTCCAGTGAAATACCATCAGCTAATGCTGGTGTAAAAAAAAACTAATGATGACGATGATAAAGATAATACAGAAATAAATAGATTTAAACACAAAAAAGTCGGGGAAAAAACCCAAAACAACCAATCACTTGTAAGTAATGAAAACGAACATACAATGAGAGATGAAGGATTGAACGTCCATTGTCCATCTTGCAATATATATCCGCCATGTTGCTTTTGTCTGTTGGGAAAAGGCAAACAACATGGCTGCCGACTCACTTATGACCTGGACATAAATCGACCTAACTGTTGACAGGCGAGCATCCATGCCTTATTCAAAAAAGGAAATTTATGATTGTGTTTGAGATGTATACATCGGCGAAATTACATATTGTTGCTTAAAGATATATCCTGTGTTTGTATGTCTGTTAGTATGTCTATCTATTTCCGTTGGCGGTTTAAAACGATCTAAACACAATATACGTTTTGTATGCATTAGTTTGGGGTTCTTTGCTTTAACTGCATATCAAATTTCGTGGGTTATTTAATGCCAAAGCCGTTGGTGTAGAAAAACAGTAGTGATACTATTTAAACCCATTGCTAAGAAAAAAAAGGCTTAAATAATACAAGGACTGACATACAGAAAACCAACCAACCAACCAACCAACCAATGAATATAACCTTCCCTCATTCTCTCTCTCTCTCTCTCTCTCTCTCTCTCTCTCTCTCTCTCTCTCTCTCTCTCTCTCTCTCACCACACACACACACACACACTAATGTATATCTTTTCACATTATCATTATATTATCAATTATATTTATATATATATCCGCCCTGTCGCTGGGGCGTTAGAATGCACCGACTGCACCTCTGCAGAGGGACAAGAATCCCCCAATGGGGCCACCTGTTGGCTGTGGGTGGCGACCCGTGATGCTTAAGGATAGAGCCCAGGTGGATGAGCAGTTCATGACATGCAATACTCAACTTTGGCCCTATCTTGGGCTAGACGGCCGGTCGGAGAGGCCCCCTCCGATCAATCGGATGGTCACGTCAAGCCCTAGCACCTATATGATTTTCCCAACCCTATTGCCCTTATGGCAAGCCCTAACCCCTCTTTATCATATGGGTGCTAGAAGGCGGTGGCTGCGGGTCTACATGTCCTGGGAATGACGTTAAACTCTATCTGATGGTGAGGTTCCAGTTTTGGAGGTTTGGGGAATGTGGAGCACCCCATTCATCACCATTACTCCCTGGTCCACTCTGACCCGGAGTGGTAGTACCTGTTAGGGTCCCATCTTTGGGTTAAATAGAAAAATGTATTTATAAAAAAATTGTATTATCCATTAAGAATTGATTTATTTCAAAACTTTATCGGCATTAAATGGCCTACTGAGGTTGATATGCCGTAAAACAAAACAAACAAACAAACAAATGTATGTGTGTTAGTATGCCTATCTATTTCCGTTAGCGGTTTAAAACGATCTAAACACAATATACGTTTTGTATGCATTAGTTTGGGGTTCTTTGCTTTAACTGCATATCAAATTTCGTGGGTTATTTAATGCCAAAGCCGTTGGTGTAGAAAAACAGTAGTGATACTATTTAAACCCATTGCTAAGAAAAAAAAGGCTTAAATAATACAAGGACTGACATACAGAAAACCAACCAACCAACCAACCAACCAATGAATATAACCTTCCCTCATTCTCTCTCTCTCTCTCTCTCTCTCTCTCTCTCTCTCTCTCTCTCTCTCTCTCTCTCTCTCACACACACACACACACACACACTAATGTATATCTTTTCACATTATCATTATATTATCAATTATATTTATATATATTATATCCGCCCTGTCGCTGGGGCGTTAGAATGCACCGACTGCACCTCTGCAGAGGGACAAGAATCCCCCAATGGGGCCACCTGTTGGCTGTGGGTGGCGACCCGTGATGCTTAAGGATAGAGCCCAGGTGGATGAGCAGTTCATGACATGCAATACTCAACTTTGGCCCTATCTTGGGCTAGACGGCCGGTCGGAGAGGCCCCCTCCGATCAATCGGATGGTCACGTCAAGCCCTAGCACCTATATGATTTTCCCAACCCTATTGCCCTTATGGCAAGCCCTAACCCCTCTTTATCATATGGGTGCTAGAAGGCGGTGGCTGCGGGTCTACATGTCCTGGGAATGACGTTAAACTCTATCTGATGGTGAGGTTCCAGTTTTGGAGGTTTGGGGAATGTGGAGCACCCCATTCATCACCATTACTCCCTGGTCCACTCTGACCCGGAGTGGTAGTACCTGTTAGGGTCCCATCTTTGGGTTAAATAGAAAAATGTATTTATAAAAAAATTGTATTATCCATTAAGAATTGATTTATTTCAAAACTTTATCGGCATTAAATGGCCTACTGAGGTTGATATGCCGTAAAACAAAAAACAAACAAACAAATGTATGTGTGTTAGTATGCCCTATCTATTTCCGTTAGCGGTTTAAAACGATCTAAACACAATATACGTTTTATATGCACTGGTTTTGGGTTCTTTGCTTTAACTGCATATCAAATTTCGTGGGTTATTTAATGCCAAAGCCGTTGGTGTAGAAAAACAGTAGTGATACTATTTAAACCCATTGCTAAGAAAAAAAAGGCTTAAATAATACAAGGACTGACATACAGAAAACAAACCAACCAACCAACCAACCAATGAATATAACCTTCCCCATTCTCTCTCTCTCTCTCTCTCTCTCTCTCTCTCTCTCTCTCTCTCTCTCACACACACACACACACACACGCACACACACACTAATGTATATCTTTTCACATTATCATTATATTATCAATTATATTTATATATATATATATATCCGCCCTGTCGCTGGGTCGTTAGAATGGACCGACTGCACCTCTGCAGAGGGGTAAGACTCCCCCAATGGGGCCACCTGTTGGCCGTGGGTGGCGACCCATGATGCTTAAGGATAGAGCCCAGGTGGATGAGCAGTTCATGACATGCAATACTCAACTTTGGCCCTATCTTGGGCTAGACGGCCGGTCGGAGAGGCCCCCTCCGATCAATCGGCTGGTCACGTCAAGCCCTAGCACCTATATGATTTTCCCAACCCTATTGCCCTTATGGCAAGCCCCAACCCCTCTTTATCATATGGGTGCTAGAATGCGGTGGCTGCGGGTCTACATGTCCTGGGAATGACGTTAAACTCTATCTGATGGTGAGGTTCCAGTTTTGGAGGTTTGGGGAATGTGGAGCACCCCATTCATCACCATTGCTCCCTGGTCCACTCTGACCCGGAGTGGTAGTACCTGTTAGGGTCCCATCTTTGGGTTAAATAGAAAAATGTATTTATAAAAAAATTGTATTATCCATTAAGAATTGATTTATTTCAAAACTTTATCGGCATTAAATGGCCCACTGAGGTTGATATGCCGTAAAACAAAACAAACAAACAAACAAATGTATATGTGTTAGTATGCCTATCTATTGCCTTTAGCGGTTTAAAATGATCTAAACACAATATACATTTTATATGCACTGGTTTGGGGTTCTTTGCTTTAACCGCATATCAAATTTCGTGGGTTATTTAATGCCAAAGCCGTTGGTGTAGAAAAACAGTAGTGCTACTATTTAACCCATTGCTAGAAGGATAAGGGAGTTGATAATTTCCCCAATGTTTAGAAAGGTATGTATCCAACTATTCTCCCTCCAGCTATGGATAAATAGTAGGGCAGACTAGGCTCTTTAACCTTGCTTAGACAACCCGTCTAGGAGAAGGAAAACTCTGAATTCCAACCTGTTAAACTCCGCTTGGGGTAGTCACTATTAGAATAGTAAAGTCGTCGAGACGCCTAAAATCGGTATCAGCCAATCAGTGAGGGATTCTATCCCCTTTTCACTTGCGCTAGACCAAAGAGATTATTTTAGCGTTTGAGGTGGAGCGCCACACCTACCATCAGCTCCTTACTTTACCGCACAGATCCCAGTGCTACTCATACTCTGAGGACTGGTATCGAACTAGGAACCTTGTGATTTCTAGCCGAACGCTCTACCGACTGAGCTAACCCGGCCCCTAGAATAAACTCAGTCCTAATTAGTGATTATTTCACTTTTTCTTAGCAGATATGGACCATCTATTCGCTTGATTCTCCCACAAAAGATATTACAGTTCCAAAATTGACTTGCCTTATTCTACAGCCACAACCGACAGGCTAGAGGACCTTCCATAATATATATATTACAGTTCCTAAACTGACCTGCCCTATTCTACAGCCCCATCCGACAGGCCGGTGGACCTTTCTGATTGTACCATATATTACTTTGATTCTTCCACAAAAGTATTTTCCGGGTGTACTAAGATGTTTTAGTTCAATGTCTTTCTTAAATTTTAGTTACATCAAATAATCCCCTGAGAATGTCGAACAGAACCTCTTATGACACGTGGTTCATGATGTTTTTCCCGCCTTTTTTCACCTGTCACTTCCGGTGTCATTCGAAGGGAATTTCATACCTGTTAACTGTCAATGTTTCTTAAAATATCGATTTGTCTCACTAGTAAACTCATATATTATGTTCAGCTCCACATTTTGAAGAAGGGGAATAACACTTCCAGAATGGAGTACGGAGTTTTAGCGTTATTCTTACAATAAAAATATATTGTAAATTACTTTACTCTAGATAATTATTGAAAAATACTTTACTACTGAAAATTATTGAAAATTACTTTACTATAGAAAATTATTGTAAATTACTATAGAAAATTATTGTAAATTACCATAGAAAATTATTGTAAATTACTATAGAAAATTATTGTAAATTACCATGGAAAATTTTTGTAAATTACTATAGAAAATTATTGTAAATTACTTTACTATAGAAAATTATTGTAAATTACTTTACTATAGAAAATTATTACAATTACTTTCAATTACTTACTTGAAATTATTGTAAATTACTTTACTATAGAAAATTATTACAAATTACTTTTCTATAGAAAATTATTGTAAATTACTTTACTATAGACAATTATTACAAATTACTTTTCTATAGAAAATTACTGTAAATTACTTCACTATAGAAAATTATTGTAATTTTTTTTGCTATAGAAAATTATTGCAAATTACTATAGAAAATCATCACAAATTACTTTCCTATAGAAAATTATAGCAAATTTTTTTTTACTATGGAAAATGATTGTAAATTACTTTACAATAGAAAATTCTTGGAAATTACTTTACTATAGAAAATTATTGCAAATTTGTTTACTATAGAAAATTATTGTAAATTTCTTTACTATAGAAAATTATTACAAATTACTATAGAAAATTATTACAAATTTCTTTACTATAGAAAATTATGCAAATTACTTTACTATAGAAAACTATTGCAAATTACTATAGAAAATTATTATAAATTACTATAGAAAATCATTACAAATTTCTTTACTATAGAAAATTATTGTAAATTACTAGAGTAGTCAGTCAAATTAACAACTATGAAAATTAAGTAAGTCTGAATAAATATGAAGCAAAGATAAAACAAAAATATAAAACATAACATATATATAAAAAACGACAAATTATTAAATATTATGATATATAAAAAATATATTATATTTTAAGGTTTTACAATGTTTATTTGTTTAATAATAATAAAAATTAATTATTTTCATAGTTGTTAATTTGACTGACTACTATCCCCTAAAAAAGACTTGGCCCTGAAAAATATTCTTTTTTCTCATTTGACTTCCTGTCACCATGGTGACAGTCTTTTAATGTAAAAACTTTGTAAAGAAAAACATTTTTTGAGGAGTAAATTTTTCTGTTATGCAATTCAAATTACTGATGATCACCCATCTGATGAGACTGGATTTTGGGGAGATTTGTTAAATAAACTTAGATTTATAAAGGCCCCAATTTTGGTCGAAATAAATTTATTATGGAATAAGGGTGTTGAGTTTTTCCTTCCTTTTAAAGATAAATATTGCTCTGTATATAATCTAAAAAGTTTGTTATACATTTAGCTCTCTTTAGTGATTTAAAGATTCACTGGATTTATACATACTGGATCATACAATAATAATACAGTGTGTCTTAGAAATCACATATAGAATCATTCCTTACTACCAAGTTTTGGATACGTCACATCTCTCTCACTCTCTCTCTCTCTCTCTCTCTCTCTATATATATATATATATATATATATATATATTATATATATCTGGTTCCAACGGGAGAAAATTCAATATTCCGCAAAATGTATTTTGTTCTAAGAAAATTTTTTAAATTTTTTGTTTTACATATGCAACACGTGTTTCAGATCTTCTGGTATCTTCCTCAGCTTTGATTGATAATATGAAAATGAATTTTTACATGCATGTGCTAATACACATGAAATATTCACCTCCTCTCCTATTTTGTGGGAGTGGAATTGAATTTCACTTTTAACATTAGTCTTTAAACAGGTGTCTAAAAAAGTCATTAGCTGCATAAAGTTCATCTTCATTTATATATCAGGGTGTGTGTTTGTAATTTGTTTTTTGTTCTGAAGACATTCTATTCTCAAAGATAATATTGCGCTGTATATAATCTAAAAGTGAGCTCTCTGTAGTGATTTAAAGATTCACTGTATTTATACATACTGGATCATACAATAATAATACAGTGTGTCTTAGAAATCACATATAGAATCATCCCTTACTACCAAGTTTTGGATACCTCACATCCCCCTCTCTCTCTCTCTCTCTCTCTCTCTCTCTATATATATATATATATATATATATATATATATATATATATATATATATATATATATATTGGTGCTGATTTTGTAAGTAATAAGATCAAGTCAGTGTAAACATGAAATGTGACTCAACAGAACGGCTGGATATCCAAACATTATCAAAATAGAAATGCCGATACGTTTCAGATATAGATAACAAAAATCTATCGGCTAATCTTATTAAGTCCCATGAAAGCAAGAAAAATTCGAACGGAAAATATATATAAAAGGCCACTAAAGGACTGTCCCAATATAAATTAGACCAAAACATTTTTATTTAAAAAAAAAAAAAAGAAAGAAATAAAGACAACAAACAAACAGTCCCACAATAGCCCAAGAAAATGTCAGATAGAATACAAGATAGGAATTTAAGAATGTATCACATAAATCCATCCGGGCGGTCCCTGAAAGAACAGTCCAAAAACGGTCTTTTGGAACAAGCTGAAGGATTGGCCACCGAAATGTTTGTCCTTACAGATCGAAGGCTGACCAGGCGGTGGGATTGGTCGTTATTGGCCATCGAATTATTGAGGATTGGTAAGT
>CM042170.1:70545528-70560528 GCA_023376005.1 Doryteuthis pealeii | reverse complement strand
TTTTTTTTTTTTTTCAAGTTAGTATATTATATACTTATATAATGTGGAGACTGGAAGGAGGAGAATTGATAGGAAAAGTGTTATCGGCATTTTAAAATTTGAGTATTGCATTGAAAAATCATCAATAACATTGTTAAACAGGAGACGTGCCTTTTGTTTAATTCTACATGTATAAATGAAAGAATGCTGCCCAAATACACACACACACATACACACACACACACACACACACACCACACACATATATATATATATATATATATATATATATTATATATATAAGGTTTAGCTTTATTCATTTATTTGGGAACAATATTTATAACCAATGGTTTCCTGCTAAAGCATTCGTCCGGTAAACGAAATAGTTTCTTTTTAAATGACAAAAATGGTTAAATGTATGTGTTTTTTTTAACAGTATTCTCGTGTTGCATGTTTAGGTGTTTATGTGATGTCGAATATGCTTTTTTGTTTGTACGTGTGCGTATTTTTGTTTGTGCGTATGCGTATGTTGTCATACGAGTGCGCTTGAAAATGCGTGAAGGCTGTGATGTTATGATCGTATCCACGCGCGTGTGTGCGTATGAATATGCGTATTTGAGTGTGGTAGTCTTAGTTACGTATATTTTGTGCAATTAATATAATGTATTTCTAATTATGCTGTTAATAATAATGACTGTGTTATGTATTGTGTTGATGATACAATGTGAACGTTATATTTGTATGATATTATTGTACAATGTAGACAGGTAGAGGGAAAGATACTTACTAAGATATATATATATATATATATATATATATATATATATATATATATATAGGGGGGGCTGTTTTGACTAAAATTTCTCTAATTTGTCTGCTTTATTGAAAGACTAATATCTAGTGGTTAATTTCTAGTTTTTCTTTTTGGCAAATGTGGTGTCATAACTGTGGTTATAGGTAGTTTTTAAAACAGTCTGTGTAATCCGAGTACATGTACTTTCGACAATCTTCGATCCTTTACGAAGACATAGATCCTCCTATGTTTTGGATTGCTGGATTGAATTTTTTAATGTATGAATAATTGATAGGGAACATTATCTCTGTAAGGATCCACAGAACAAAAACTGAAATCCATATAAAAGGGATCTACCAGTACCCACTCTCTCTTTTTCTCTCTTCCTCTCTTTACCACTCTTTTTTTTCTATCAGTCTCCTTCTCTCTCTGTCTCTGTCTCTCTCTTTCTCTCTCTCTCTCTCTCTCTCTCTCTCTCTCTCTCCCTCTGTCTCTATATATCTATCTATCTATCTCTTTGTAACCCCCTTCCTCTGTCTCTGTCTCTTTGTCTCTACCAGTCTCTTTCTCTCTTTCTCTCTCTCCTCTCTCTCTTTATCACTATCTTTTTCTGTCCGTCTCTGTCTCTGCTCTCCCTTTTTTCTCTCTCTTCTTTCTTTCTCTCTCTCTCTCTCTCTCTCTCTCTCTCTCTGTGTCTGTGTCTGTGTCTCTGTCTCTCTACACACACAAAATCTCTCGCACTTTCTCTCTCTCTCAAGCTCTCTCTATTTCTCTCTCTCACTCAATCTCTCTTTCTCTGTACACACACAATCTCTCTCGCACTTCTCTCTCTCTCTCTCTCTCTCTGGACACACACAGTCTCTCTGTCTCTCTGTCTCTCTGTCTGCACACACATACTCTCTCTCTCTCGCACTTTCACTCACTCTCTCTCTCTCTCTCTCTCTCTCTCTCTATATATATATATATATATATATATATATATATATATATTATATATATATATTTCTGGTCTCTCTTTCAACACACAAATGTAAAAACAAGATAAAAAGTGTCAGCACCTTAAAAAGAAATTATTTTATGATTTTCATTTTTGCAGTGAAAATATTAGGATGTCCGCTTAAGGTTTTTTATATTCGTCATTTAAAGAATAATGGACTCTTTGTTTTTTGTTTTTTTTTTGTTCTGTTTTTTGTTTTTTTTTTTTTGTTTTGTTTGTTTTTTGCTGTTAATGACTAACACTTTTCTTTTCTTCTTTCTTTTCTCTCTTTTAGGTAAGTGCTTTTCTGTATTTCTGTTGCATTTTCAAGGCTCTTCACATATTTCTGGGTGAGGACATGACTCTTCATCCCGCTCGGTCAAAATTCATCACCCTAAGGTTTGTCATTTTCTTCCCAATATACCACATTAGATTGCATATTTTTCAAAATGTCATATAAACAAAAGTTCGCGTATATATATATATATATATATATATATATATATGAGGTAAAATAAGGAATGAAAGAACAGAACTCAGACAAAAGTCTGTAGTATATTTCGCTGGAACGTTAAGTTCCGCTTCCTCAGCGTTTATTGAATCATTAGGATCATACAAGTGTTTTATTGATCCTATGATTTAATAAAGGCTTGAGGAAGTGGAATTTAACGTTCCAGCGAAATATACTACATATTTTTGTCTGAGTTTTGTTCTTTCATTCTTTATTTTACCTCATTCTGTCGGATTCATTCCAATCCCCTTTTCCTCATATATATATATATATATATATATATATATATATGTGTGTGTGTGTGTGTGTGTGTTTGTGTGTGTCTGTGTGTGTAAATTTGTTTCGTTTACTTATTTTTCGTATTTTTATAGTGATTATTTGGATTGCATTTATTACTTGCATATATATATATATATATAATATATATATATGTCTTTTTTATGTTGAAGTTGGGCGTTATTATGAAGCATTAAAAAATTAAAAAATAAATGAAGGGACTCGATGTTGTGGAGTACAGGATTCACTTATTGTTTATTATTTATTCTCATAAATTTTCGGGATCGTTAGATTCCCTTCCTCAGATGAATTTCTCTCCTGTTGAACGGATCCTTTATCTTTGTTGTTATTGAAAACGACCACGTCTGTAAAATATTTGTAATAACGGAGTATTCCGATATCAGCGTTTAGTCCCCTCACGTGAGTTCGTAGTTTGAAAATCCATTTGATTTCAGCTTGTTTTCGAGATTGTGTTGTTGGAAATGCATGGTCTGTTAAAATACATTTGAGGTGTGTAAGATTGTATGGTGGGGTATTAAAGTGAAGTGCTATCGTGCTATGGGGTGATTTGAGTTTTATTGTGGATTTGTGGTTATTTAATCTTAGTCTAAAAGATGTTGATGTTTCTCCCACATATCCACTATTTATACCTTTTCTACAATATATATATATATATATATATATATATATATATTCTAGAAACAGCAAATGGACCTAAACCAATGATCGTGTGTAGGTGTATGTGTGTATGTGTGCAAACAATGAAATAATATATGTATATATATTGGTATGAGTGTGGATACGTACGTATGAAAAAATAAATCGTCGTGTGTGTGTGTGTGTGTGTGTGTGTGTGTGTGTTGTGTGTGTGTGTGTGTGTGTGTGTGTGTGTGTGTTCAATTCAACAGCGTTTGGTAACTGATAGTTTCTCCCCTATGCAATTTTCCAACCACTTGGATTCAATAACCGTCTCTTATTGACTCCATGTTATTGACTTCCCATCCACGATACACCCACTTCTATGCGTGCGCGTGATTATACATTTTTATTACTAGCAGTTGGACCGCCCTCTAAATATTCACCGGCGCCTAAGGCACTCCTAAATAGAAATGCTAAAGAAATGAAGCTTTGTCATGTGATTTCAGAATAAATAGAAAAAAATGTGTTTACATTCAAAATCTAGCTTTTAAGTTGGAACAAAAATATTTCCTTTGAGAAACTGATTTGACATTTAAAAATTTATTCGTCTGAGTCATAACTTTTTTTTTTTTTTTTTACGAATGATTTTCAAAGTCCCGAAATAACTAGCGACATTATTATTTATTTATTCGTATAACATTATTGTATACACTCTCAGCAAAAATTATGTACATCAAATGTATTAAAAGTTAAGATTCTGTTTGCTATTTTAAACGTTTAGGTCTCCGGTTGGCAAATCCAATGGTAGAAAAGTACATGCTAGATTTGCAGATCATTGTAATGAGTTCGATTCTCACTGGGCGCCCCATACTTCTGTCCTGGTGCCACATCTAAGCGTAGCTTAGTAAATAACTATAGAAAAATAATTTGGGCGAGAAAAATAATTTGGGCACCTCATGTGGTGTAATGGTTAGCAATCTAGATTAGCAAACAATTGTTAGTGAGTTCGATCCTCACTGGGCGACCCATACTTCTGTCCTTGTGCCACATTTAAGCTTGGCTTAGTAAATAACTATAGAAAAATAATTTGGGCAGAAAAATAATTTGGGCACCTCATGTGGTGTAATGGTTAGCAAGCTAGATTAGAAAACCAGTTAGCGAGTTCGATTCTCACTGGGCACTCTATAGTCCTGTCCTTGTGCCACATCTAAGCTCAGCTTAGTAAATAACTATATAAAGATAATTTGGGCACCTCATGTGGTGTAATGGTTAGCAAGCTAGATTTGCAAACTATTGATAATGAGTTCGATTCTCACTGGGCGCCCCATACTTCTGACCTTGTGCCACATCTAAGCTAAGCTTAGTAAATAACTATAACCCGGATAGTCGGGCACCTAACGTAGTGTAATGGTTAACGAGCAAGATTTGCAAACTATTGATAATGAGTTCGATTCTCACTGAGCGCCCCCATACTTCTGACCTTATACCACATCTAAGCTAAGTTTAATAAATAACTATACTGGGTACCTCATGTTGTGTAATGGTTAGCAAGCGGAATTTGAAGACCATTGTTTGTGAGTTCGATTCTCATTGGCCGCCCCATACTTATGGCCTTGGTCGTTTCTTGGTGTCACTTTGTGTTGCAGGTCCGTTCGTCAATGTCGAATAAAAAGCAAAATGAGCAGCTGTTAATATCAGTGATTAAATAGTTAACCAACCACGTATTCGGGTTATTGATTTGCTGGAGTTTGAACCACGTGACCTAGCTTAATCAATAAGTTTAAGTGATGGATTACAGCACGCCTTATATACAACGAAATATGGAGGCGCGTGGTCTAATGATTAGAGTCAAAGGAGATGGACTCGTCGGCCCGAGTTCAATTTCTGGACGAAGCTGTTGGCATTTCACATAGCACTAATACCCTTGGGAAAGATATGAATCCAATTCTCCCTCCTGCTATGGGTAAATAGCAGGGCAGACTGGGCTCTTTAACCATGGCTAGGTAACCAGTCTAGGAGAAGGAAAACTGAATTCAAACCTGTTAAACTCCGCTTAAGAAATTGACCTTGTGTCACATCCTACTCGAGCGGAGGGTTTGGTATATATATATATATATATATATATATATATATATATATAATATATATATATATAAAAATTAAAGTCGTCAGGGTGGCCCCTAGCCAATCAGCGAGAGAGTCTATCCCCTTTTCACTAGTGTAAGACCAAGGAGATTGTTTTTGCGTCTGAGGTGGAGCGCCACACCTACCATCAGCCCCTTACTTTACCGCACAGATCCCTGTGCTACTCATACGCTGAGTTGGCGAGGGCCAGTATCGAAACTAGGAACCTTGCGGTTTCTAGCCGAACGCTCTACCGACTGAGCTAACTCGGCCCTTATATATATATATATATATATATATATATATATATATATACAAATAATCCAACAAGGCTAACAAACCCGAGCTGTCCTAAGAAATGCAAACAGCATTCGAACTCTGGAATCCGATTACATTTTCCTATCGCGATAACCGTTTTGATAACACGTGTTTTCGTTTGTAATACCCAACAAAGAAGTGTCTCTTTACGGCCATATTTCTTTCAGACATGGAGAGAGAGAGCGCGAGAGAGAGAGAGAGAGAAAGAGAGAGAGCGCGAGAGAGAGGAGCGAGAGAGAGAGAGAGGGGTGAGAGAGAGAAAGAGAGAGCGAGAGCAAGAGAAAGAGAGAGGTAGAGAGAGAAAAAAAGAGAGAGAGAAGGAGAGAGAAAGAGGTAGAGAGAGAGCGAGAGAGAGAGAGAGAGAGAGTGAGTGCGAGAGAGAGATAGAAAAAGAGAGAAGAGAGAGACAGAGACAGAGAACGAGAGAGAGAGAAAGAGAGAGGGGTAGAGAGAGAGAGAAAGAGGAGATGTAGAGAGAGAGAAAGAGGGAGAGGTAGAGAGAGAGAGAAAGAGGTAGAGAGAGAGATAGAGAAGAGAGGGAGAGAGCGCGCGAGAGAGAACAGAGAGAAACAGAGAGAGAAAGATAGAGAGAGAAAGCAAGAGAGAGAGAGAGAGAGAGAGAGAGAGAGAGAGAGAGAGAGAAGAGAGCGAGAGAGAGAGAGAGAGAGTGGGGGCGTATGCAATTAGTACTTAAAACGCTGAATAACAGTTTTGTTATTTCTCTTATCCAATGACAAAAGTGCTCCTTCACCACAACAACCTCCTGTCTTTTTATTTCTTCTGTTCTTTTCTCGGCTTAAAATTGTCAAGAGGAACTGTTTTTTTTTTAATTTCTTTTCTTAACGCATTTTCCCTCGCCTTGGGTTACGCAGGCTTCAAGGGACAAGAAGTTAGCAGAGAAACTGGACGATGCTCAGTTTTTCTTTAAGCCTATTCAAATCGTTTGAAAACGAGATTCACGTATTTTCTTAACAACAATTCAAAAAATTAAAATAAGAAATGAAAAATAAAAATAAAACAAAGAAAATGACAAACGTAATGCATTTTTAATTTTTAACAATTCACAAATTTAATTTTTTCACCTCTAGGCGTCGCCTGATGCTCGAAAGAAAGGCCACTTAATTATTATCATTTATTCATTTTATTTTCTGTCATTTTATTCATTCTTTTTTATGAAATAGTTTTCGTGTTTTTAATTTCATAATTAATCTCGAAACTTGTTGGATGTGTGTGATAACAGTACTAGACTTGGGGCTGAAATGCCCAGGATTTTATATCAATAGTGGCGATTTCAGAGACACTATTGATATTTAAATGTTTCAACAATTAAAAGTCTTCACATCCTATCAAATTTCATTCATATCTTCTTCTTTTCTATCAATTTGGTAAAAGTCCCTCTGGCGTAGTGGCTAACGTGCTAGTAAGCGTCATTGTTTTACGAGAGTTCAAACCCCAGTCGCGCTTTTATGTTACCGTTCGGACTAATAACATTGAAACACAAAAAAGGTGTGAACCACTTCATCTCTGTAGAGATTCATGGAGGGATTAATATCTAGCTGTGTTGCAAGCTGAGTATGTTGTGAGGATCCAGACTTGGTAGGTGGTTTCAACAGCAGATTAGACTATTCAACTTGTGTATTTGGGTCAAGTTCACTCACTGGATCCTGATTGGCTGGTGGTTTTAAGATGGATACTTTCATCTATATAAACTGAACATTTGACCATGTTCAAGCATTTAGTGCAGAGCGTATTCGGTTACGTTCTCTTTTGTTTTTGTATGGTTACTGGATGCTAGTAACTGCCTTCCCGTGGAGGTCAGTATGGTGTTTATTCTACAATCCCTCCAGTAGTACGACTACCGCTCTTCTACAAGAATATCTCGCATTAAATAACCCACAATACCCCGGACAACAAGACCCTCAGTCACCACTTTTTAGCACATATATGATGAAAAGGAAGCGCGTGGTGTAATGGTTAAAGTCATGGGAAATGGACTCGTCGCCCCGAGTTCAAATCCTGGACATGGTGATTGCATTTCACTTAGCGCTAATACCCTTGGGAAAGGTATGAATCATACTCTCACTCCAGCTATGGGTAAATAGTAGGGCAGACTGTGCTCTTTAGCCTTGGTTAGGCAACCGGTCTAGGAGAAGGAAAACTCTGAATTCAAACCTGTTAAACTCCGCTTAAGAAATTGACCTTGTGTCGCATCCTGCTCGTGCGGAGGGGTTGGTAAATATATATATGATGAAAAGGGCAAAGGGATTCACCATAAATGCAAGGGGTGTATGACAATAATATAGGTACTAGGGTTTGACATCATCAGCCGATTGACCAGAGGGGGGCCCTTACACCACTTCTAGCCAAAGTGTTGCATGTCATGGACTGCTCAGCCACAAGAATCCGTCCTTAAGTACCATGGGTCGCCACCCACGGCCAACAGGTGGCCCCTTTGGGGGCGGTCTTACCCCTCTACAGAGGTGCAGTCGGTGTATTCTAAAGCCCCATCCGACCCGGCTGTCTACCCTACCCTACCCTACCCTAAGTAAAGTAAGTAAAGTCGACGGGTTAGCCTAAAATCAGTATCAGAGTAACAGCAAGAGAGTCTATCCCCTTTTCATTAGCACTAGACCAAGGATATTGTTTTTGGCGTCTGAGGAGGAGCAATACATCTACCACCAGCTCCTCACTTTACCGCACAGATCGGCTCAATACACTGGGTTGTTGAGGGCCGGTATCGTACCCGGAACCTTATGGTTTCTTGTCCGATGCTCTACCGACTGAGCTAAACTAGCCCTTCCGTACTGCAACAGTAAGTACTGTGATTTGAAACCGTTGCCCGTTCTGAGACGTTCTGAGACCAATGATATTGTTTTTAACGTCTGAGGTGGAGCAATACATCTACCACCAGCTCCTCATTTTACAGCACAGATCCCTGTGCTACTCAATACGCTGAGTTGGCGAGGGCCGGTATCGAACCAGGAACCTTATTGTTTCTAGTCCGATGTTCTACCGACTGAGCTAAGATGGCCCTTCCGTACTGTTCTGATGAAGTTTTGAAATAAATTCATTCTTAATGGATACACACTTTTTTATAAATACATTCTTCTATTTAACCCATTTATGGGACCCTAACAGGTACTACCACTCCGGGTCAGAGTGGACAAGGGAGCAATGGTGATGAAGAGGCGCTCCACATACCCCAAACCTCCAAAACTGGGACCTCACCATCAGATAGAGTCTAACATTATTCCCAGGACATATAGACCCTCGGCCACCGCCTTAGCATCCATATAATAAAAAGGGTTTAGGCTTTTCATAAGGGAAATAGGGTTGGGGCAATCATATAGGTGCTAGGGCTTAACGTGATCGGAGGGGGCCTCTCCGATCGCCCATCTAAGTAAAGGTCTAAGTCGAGTGTTGCAGCTCATCTACCAAGACTCCTCCCTTAAGCATCACAGGTCGCCACCCAGGGCCCCATTTAGGGTAATTTTACTCCTCTGCAGAGGTGCAGTCGATGCATTCTAACGCTCCACCGACAGTGCGGTACAAGTTTGAGGGAAGACTGTGTAAGCAAGTAAACATTTGGGTCTAATGAAAACGTCTAAGTGTCAGTATTTGTTATATATGCGGATGTGATTCAAGAGATGGAAATGCCGACGAATAGCTAATCGGTGACCGTGCGAAAATTACATTTTCGATCGAATTACCTGGGCCGATTGGACGGACTACGGTAACTTCCCAGCGCCCCCCCCCCCCCGGAGTTGGTGTCAATCGTGAAATATCCCAGACGTCCTGACAAGAATATATTATGACTAATGCGACCGCAAACAGGAATGCCGCGTAAGAATTGAAGTTAAGTTTGCAGAGACGCCGTCTTCGTCCAGAAAAAAAAAAAAAATTCAGAGATTTAATAGGGTTTTTTAAAAAGATAGTTATGAATAAAAAAAAAATAATATTTCTGGACGTTGGCTCGAGGTGAAGATTTTTGGCTTAGAATATATCCATTCGGTATTTTTGGATAAATATTAACTTAATTTAATATGGTGCGTGAAATAGATAAATTTCGTGATGAACGCAGACAGATTATCAGACACACACACACACATATATTTTTTTTTGGGGGGGGGGGAGAATATGTGCTTAATTGAAGTCGTGCCTAATTTTGAAAATTAATTAATTAATAATTAAAAAATTAGGCGGGCATACCTATTCAAATGTAAGGCTAAACAAATCGAGAAAAAATCAATCTCTGTATGTACATTTCGGCCTCTTAGGCATCATCAGCTGAGCTATAGACAGGGAGACCGCATTGTGTGTGATTCGAACCCTGACTGTCAAGCTGACAGGCGGGGAATCTAACCATTACACCAGCTGGCCTTACCAGATTTTTCGTTTATTTGAAGTAGGTTATAATCCACTTATGGTGACTTTACTACACGACAGCATGAGAAGTAAACAAGCAATGTGTTTTGATATGGCTTTTTAGCCGACAATTTTTGGGAGAATATTTGCTTAATTGAAGTCGTACCTAATTTTGAAAATTAATTAATTTGTTTAGCCTTACATTTGAATAGGTATGCCCGCCTAATTCATTAATTATTAATTAATTAATTTTCAAAATTAGGTATGACTTCAATTAAGCACTGTTTCTCCCAAAAATTGTCGGCTAAATAAAGCCATATCAAACACATTGTTTGTTTGTTTACTTCTCATATATATATATATTATATATATAATATGTATGTGTGTGTGTGTGTGTGTGTGTGTGTGTGTGTGTGTGTGTGTCCAAATCTTTTGCTATAAATAGTTATTAATAAAAAAAATAATATTCTGGACATTGGCTTGAGGTGAAGATTTTAGCTGAAAATATATCCACAATTTCGCATCATTTGAATTGGAGATTGAGAAGATACAGGGACCGGAAAAATCCCTCATTTTAAACTATCATCTGTTCGGTACAAGTGATCTTAGGCAAGTACAATGGTAGCTCCATCTAGATTTGTCTGTCCCTCAGTTGAGAAGAGCAAGGGACATTGTGTCAACATCTTGTCAGGGTTGCCAAATAGTTCCACATCATTTGAATTGAAAATTGCGAATACAAGGACCGGGAAAATACCTCCCTCATTTTAGACTATTATGTATGCGTTGCAAGTGATCTTAGGCAAGTGGCAATGGTTGCTCCATCTAGCCAATGTCTTACAAATTTTTATGAATTATCAGTTAAGATCATACCTTTGGGTCGATTTTTTGCGTTTTCACCTGTCACCTGTGTAGTTCAAATGGACTTAGGCAAGTAGCGATGGTATTTCCATCTAGCTTTTTCTGATTGTAGAAATACGAGGACCGGGAAATGTCTCTCATATTTTCAACTGTTATCTACGCGGTGCAAGTCAACTTAAGCAAGTGGCAGTGGTAGCTCTATCTAGTTAGTGTCTTACCATTTTTCATGTCTTATCAGTAACGATCATGCCTTGGGGCGTTACACAAGTTGCGTTTTCAACATCTGTTCACGGGTTACCAAATAGTTCCACGTCATTTTAATTAGAGATTGCGAAAATACAGAGACAGGGAAAATACCTCCCACATTTTTCAATTGTTATCTGTGAGTTTCAAGTGATCTAGGCAAGTGGTAATGGTAGCTCCATCTAGCTAATATCTTACCATTTCTTGTTCAATCAGACAATCCCAAAGTAAAAGCATGTTTATATAGTAGAACAGGGTGAGACAGATATACCTCCCATGTTTTAAACTGTCACCTGTATGGTGGAAATGAATTTAGGCAAGTGGTAATGGTAGCTCCATTGATCCAATGGTTGATTTTCGTTGATTTTATTAAAATATCACAACTTATTTGGTAGAAATACCTCCCACATTTTAAAACTGTCCCCTGTATGGTGCAAGTAAACTTAGGCAAGTGGTAATGGTAGCTCCATCTAGCTAATGTTTGCCAAAAAAATTCAATTGGTTATGATTAAGACTTGGACTGGTGTATACCATGTATTTGCTGTTGAATTCTTTTTTTTTAATCTTCTTTTTTGTTGGGAATGTTGGAATCCCAACTTATTTAGCAGAAATATTTCACTCATTTTAAACTGTCACCTGTATGGTGCAAGTGATCTTAGGCAAGTGGTAATGGTAGCTCCATCTAGCTATTGTCTTACCATTTCTTGTTCAATCAGGCAATCTCAAAGTAAAAGCATGTTTACATAGCAGAACAGGGTGAGACAGATATACCTCCCATGTTTTAAACTGTCACCTGTATGGTGTAAATGAATTTAGGCAAGTGGTAATGGTAGCTCCATCTAGCTAATCTCTTACCATTATTTACTTTTTAAGGTCTTTATCAGTTTACAAGCAGCCTTGTGCAATACTTACTTTGCGTTTTTAATTCTCAACTGTGCGGTGTAAGTGAACTTAGGCAAGTGCAATGGTAGCTCCATCTAGCTTGTCTGCCTCTCAGCCGTGAACAGTAAGTGACTTTATGTTAACATTTTGTCACGGGTTGCTAAATAGTTCAATGTTATTTGTATTGGAGATTGCGTAAATACAAAAGAAGAAATAGCTCTATCATTTTAAAATGTGTGGAGCAAGTAACGTTAAGCAAGTGGCAATGATAGCTCCATCTGGCTAATGTCTAACCATTTCTTGTTCAATCAGACAATCCCAGAGTAGAAGCATGTTTATATAGTAAAACAGGGTGAGACAGATATACCTCCCATGTTTGAAACTGTCACCTGTATGGTGCAAATGAATTTAGGCAAGTGGCAATGATAGCTCCATCTGGCTAATGTCTTACCATTTCTTTTCGATTGTTATCAGTTACATAATATGAATTTACTTTTAAAACGTTTTTTTTTTGGGGGGGGGGTCGAGAATGTGTAATTGTTATGCACATAGCTTTTCGTATTTCAATTCATGTTACGTTGAAGTGGATATTTAAAACAAATATGATTATATGATTTCCCAGGGTTGTTTTCTTTTAAGATCTTGTCCTTATCTTTATTTCTATCAAAACAACGTTTCAGTCGATGTGCCCTCCGGCCTTCTTCAGTCTTCTTGAATGTTCCCAAGCCTGACAAGAAAAACCTGAAGAAGACCAGAGGGTACATCGATCGAAACCATGTTATCTTAAAGATTCAGAGAATTTGATGTCTTTCATTCTCAAGAATAGAATCTGGTTTATGCATGTATATTTTGTTACAAGGTAAAAATTTTGTTTCTTGCGCATTATTATTATTATTATTATTATTATTATTATTATTATTATTATTATTATTATTATTTACTCCTTTTGAGTTTTCACATCAGCATTAGCTGATGGTCTTTCACTGAGTCTGAGTGTCTCCTCAGGTCTCCAGACTCTTCTGAGTATTCTGGCAGATTGCAGCAGTGCAGTGTTCTGAATGGTTCAATCCTTCCTCTGATTTCCAAACCCCCTTTTCCAATCCTTTTGGGACGTTCCAAGTGCACCAACTACAATTGGTATCACTTTCATAATTTTTTTCAGTTCTCTGGCAAGGTCCAGATATTTGACCATTTTTTCATTTTCCTTTAGGTTCACCCTCTGATCTGCTGGAACTGCAAAATCCATCAGTTGACAAGTTCTTTCTTTTTTTTTTAATCAACACTAGGTCTGGTCTTCTGCTGGGATAAGGTGATCCGTTTTTATCTCAAAGTCCCGGAGAATTTTATGCGTTTCGTTCTCAAGAACAGATTCTGGTTTATGCATATACCATTTTGTTGTATTGTGAAATAATTTTTTTTGCATAATTCCCAGTGGATCACCTTCCCAACCCAGTCGTGTCTACTTTTGTACTCCCGTTGCGTTAGTTTGCTACATTCGCAGAGTACATGGTTTATAGTCTCATCTCTATTACCGCATAGTCTACATTATTATTATTATTATTATTATTATTATTATTATTATTATTACCAAAGTGTTAATAACGTCCATTTTAATATAATCGTGGCGTATCCCCTCTTGGAGACTTTTCAATTAATATCTGAATTCTTATATCCTTTTTACCATTCCCAGGTGGAATTCTTCGAGTGGTCAGATTAGATTAATCCCACGGATTAAACCAAACCGAAAAGTATTTTGACAGAGATTAGGAAGAGGGCAAGCAATATGCTTTGCACAGAGTTAAACTGCATTGCGTTACGCCGGAAAGATCCCGAGCCGACCCGTTTTCCATCTCCCACGCTTTCGCCCCCCAAACGGATCAACCGAAAAGCCACGCTTAGAAAACAAACACAATTGACCGTGTGAGGAAATCCATCGAGCCACTGCAAAGAGTCTTTATCGACTAAGCTGTGTAAATTAAATAACTATTTGAGGTCCAAAACTTGAAAGCAGTTGTTAGTAAGTTAGGCTGGGAGGCGATATTTTGCTTAGTGGGTTCGGTCCATACAGATTCTCCAGTAGTGAGACCTGAGACATCGAATTATATCAAATTATATGAAAATTATATAATATGAAATATGGAAAATTATATGAGAATTAAATGAAATTCTATTCTAGGAATTATGAAATTTATATATATTTGAAATATACTTGGGCCATATGCCCTTTAGGCACCCCTTTTGCGATCTCGATTCATAAGTACATTTTTTCATTTATACCGTCAAATCCGGTTGTTTGTTAGGGGTTAGGGTTAGGATAGGAGTTAGGGTTGCGGTTTAGGGTTAGGCTTAGGGGTTAGTTTTATAATTAAAAAAAATGTAAAAATCGTCTGTTAACAAACAACTGCTGTTCACAGTGTAAATGAAAAAATGTCCTTATGAATCGAGATCGCAAAAGGGGTGCTAAAGGTCATATGGTCCTTGAAATTATATGATATGAAATATGAAATTTATATATGCTAGCAGGACCTATGGATATACCACAGTAAAATAATTTAATTATTACAGCATTTTATATTTTTACTTAAGACTATTGCAATAGTTCAATATAATAAAAAAGTATAATAATTTTAATTTAACTTTTATCAACTTTCTTAAATGGGTTTTTTAAAGTATTTTAGATTCAAACCAGGGAGGCGTAATGATATCTACATTAATTTGCGGAAAATATCTAAGTTGAGCCGGGAATTCACCTGGAGCTAAAACATAAACTGGAACTTCGCTTCATACACAATATATATATTTACCAAACCCCTCCGCACGAGCAGGATGTGACACAAGGTCAATTTCTTAGGCGGAGTCCAACAGGTTTAAATTCAGAGTTTTCCTTCTCCTAGACTGGTTACCTAGCCAAGATTAAAGAGCCCAGCCTGCCCTACTATTTACCCATAGCTGGAGGGAGATTAGGATTCATACCTTTCCCAAGGGTATTAGCGCAAAGTGAACTGCAATCACCACATCCAGGATTTGAACTCGGGG
>CM042170.1:70533028-70535528 GCA_023376005.1 Doryteuthis pealeii | reverse complement strand
GTTAAATAGAAAAATGTTTATAAAAAACATTGAGTATCCATTAAGAATTACGTTATTTCAAAACTTTATCGGCATTAAATGATCCACTGAGGTTGATATGCCGTAAAACAAAACAAACCAAACTATTAACTGGAGGTCATGTGACAACAGGTCTACTTTTTCTTCCACTCTTTTATTTTCCCTACTCGTGTTTCTCTTCTCCTTGAGTTTTCTCTTCATTTGAAGCATCTCGTAAATCTTTTTATATTAATACCGGTGAAGGAAACTATATCAATTACAGTGGTCAATACAAATTTCGAACTATTGTCCCCATCTTTATTGTTATCTGTACAACGTTTCGGCCGGTGTGCCCTCCGGTCTTCTTCAAGTATTTCTTGTCGGACATGGGGACCTTCTTTTCGAAGTCGGTAACCTTCTTTTCGAACTCGAGAATAATATTGTCAAAATCGGGGACCTTCTTGTCGTAATCGGGAGCCCTTGCGGAACTTTGAATCCAACCCTTTTAGTCCACGGGGGTGTCCTGTTCTCATTCCATAACCATAGCTGGCGTACAGGTGTTAAGTTGTGTTTACTGTTATTCTATGTTACTGCTGCCTCTGACTAGGATTGAACCTGCAGCCTAGAGAGAGCTGTCACTTAGAACTGTCTTAACCTTTATCCACTATGCTATGTGTCCAATTGGACAATTCAGTGTGAATTTTGGCCGGAGTGCACATCGACCGAAATGTTGTACAGATAACAATAAAGATAAGGACAATAGTCCGAATAATCCAAATAATACTAATTATCAAGCCTAATCTAAAAGAATTCAGATAAATTTCGTTGGAATGTTTTCATCTGAAATGTTTTGTCTGACATGTTTTTATTATTTCCTTATCTCGGAATCCCAAAATGATCCCAGTTTTTTCTATATCCCATCAAATATTTTCAAGGTTCAAATTCGATATTCAGTAGTAATGGATCTGCGAGACTAGAGGTTCTAACTAGATAGTTAGTAGTAATTAACTTACATGGTTTCAATAACTATTCCGTTTTAATAATAACTAGCAGCGGCTACCCGGCATCGCCTTGGTAGAGGGATTTTTTAAAGCTATTCCCGCAGATCCATTATTACTGAATCGTGAGTTGAATCCTCGTGGGATGCCCCATTTAAATCCCTATGTAAAAAAAATAGACCTTGCATTGATCCAGCTACTCTGAAACGAAATGTTAATGTCTACTATCTAAAATATTAAATGAAAAAAAAATCCATGCTGTTATCATTTAAATTCTATTTTGTAATTATCTTCATGATAATCTATACATATATAAAGGATAGTTGTGTGTATATGTATGTCCGGAGTAAACTTCGAAAATTAAACAATATACACATTAAATATCACCGGGGATTGGTTTTTGAGCAAAAATAATAGAGATTTGATTTATATTATCAAATCTCTATTATTTTTGCTCAAAAACCAACCCCTGGTGACATTTAATGTGTATATTGTTTAATACATTTACTCCGGACATACATATACACACAATTGCCCTTTATATATGTATAGATTATCATTCATTTTCATATAGTTATCGGGTGTACAACGAATAATTACGTCGGTATTACTCTGAATGTTTGGTATGAGGCTTGAAGATTACTATTATCTGCATTATTCGGACTATTGTTCTCATCTATATGCCCCCAGCTTCTTTAGGTATTTATTGTCGACTCGGGAAACTTCTTTTCAAACTCGGAGCCATCACGGAACTTTGAACCTAACTCTTTATTCTTAACACAACTCCTACTCCAGCTATGGTTAGCGAAATGAGAACAGGATACCCCCGTGGACTAAATAAAGGGTAAGGTTCAAAGTTCCGTGATGGCTCCCGATTACGACCAGAAAGTTCCCGAATAACGCGGATAATACTAGTCGGTATTAATTGAGCTATAGGATAGCTTCGTTTTTTCTTTAAAAACTATAGCATTTTACAAATTTGCGTTTATTTTATGGAATGTTTGAAAAAATTCCCATATCATGGGAAATAATAAAACAATATCATTCCACTCAACAGATATACTAAAGCTAATATTAGAAATTGGTAAGTGTGAACGCGACTAATATCCTACTTGGCACCAAATGGTACCAATAAACGGTACCCACTCCAGTTCTGGCTTTGCAGATACTTGCATAGCTTTAGGCGCAATTTAAATAAAACTCCAGATCGATTTTCTATTTATATTGATTTGTTTTCTGCTATATTGACTCAGGCAAGTAAACAAATCACTTGGACTGGTTTCGGTAAATTTTTACGCAGTTGAAATCAATAAATTTGTAAATTTTGGGTAAAAAGATGTTAGATCATCCTTCTTAATACTATCTCTTTTAACTTGATTTTCATCTGTGACGTCTCATGTTATAGTTGGGCTGGGAACGTCTTCTTCGTTTCGAAGCTGTCTCTCTCCGCATCCATCTCAGTTCTTATAAAACATACTGGACTGGTTTCGGTAAATTTCTACGCG
>CM042170.1:70508028-70520528 GCA_023376005.1 Doryteuthis pealeii | reverse complement strand
TATGAATAGATATAGATAGACAGATAGATATGAAAGAGATAATAGATAGATATGAAAAGAGATAGATAGACAGATAGATATGAAAAGATAGATAGACAGATAGATAGAGATAGAAGAATATGAATAGAGATAGATAGATACAGATAGATATGAAAGAGATAGATAGATATGAATATAGATAGATAGATAGATATGAAAGAGATAGATAGACAGATAGATATGAAAAGAGATAGATAGACAGATAGATATGAAAAGAGATAGATAGATGGATATGAATAGAGATAGATAGACAGATAGATATGAAAAGAGATAGATAGACAGATAGATATGTATATAGATAGATAGATAGACAGATAGATGTGAAAAGAGATAGACAGATAGATATGAATAGAGATAGATAGATAGATATGAATAGAGATAGATAGATAATGTGTAAAGAGATAGATAGACAGATAGATGTGAATAGAGATAGATAGACAGATATGAGTAGAGATAAACAGATATGAATAGAGATAGATAGACAGATAGATATGAAAAGAGATAGATAGACAGATAGATGTATAAAGAGATAGATAGACAGATAGATATGAATGGACATAGATAGATATGAATAGAGATAGATAGGCAGATAGATGTGTAAAGAGATAGATAGATATGAATAGAGATAGATAGATAGATATGAAAAGAGATAGATAGACAGATAGATATGAATAGAGATTGATAGACAGATAGATATGAATATAGATAGATAGATAGACAGATAGATGTGAAAAGAGATAGATAGATAGATAACAATGAATGGACTGATTAAAGATAAATGAATATCTTAGTTGAGATATAAATTTATTTCGACCTTTTGTGCCCCTTTGAGTCTGATTTCTGATAAAAGGAGAGTGTGTATATAATTCCCAGAAACAAGACCCCAGTCACCGCCTTCTAGCCTCATATATGAAAAAAGGTTTGAGGCTTGCCATAAGAGCAATAGGGTCGAACAATCATATCGTGCTAAGTCTTGACTGATCGATGGAGGCCTCTCCGACCGCCAGTCTAATCTAAGTAAGGGCCTAAGGGAGTATTGCATATCCAGCCTCTAGGATTCCATCCTTAAGCATCACAGGTCGCCCCCCCCACACACACACACCAATGATCGTTTAAACTAATCAAACACCTCTTTTTGAGTTGTTTATTTGTTTTTCTAGCATTTTCAAAAACGTTTTACAACAGTGACTGAGCAAAGTTATATGCAGAGCTTGATTAAAACTGTACATGCAATTCTTAGATTTTCGCCCTGCGAACCGTGGAATGGGAAGATACTCGCCGTGAACATTTGCATCAACTTAATTCGATTGGAACCGTCAGATAAGAATTGTTGAGTGGAGAGACGCTGGAAAACCACGTGCATCTGTAGTGATAGTAGTCTTCGCGCGTTTTAACGAGCCCGCCTTTCAGCGCTGTTTTCTTAAGACGGAAATAGTGATTATATATAATATATATATATATATATATATATATATATATATGAAGATCACTATATATATCAATGAAATAATATATATATATATAATAATATAATATATATATAGAGAGAGAGGAGAGAATGAGTGAGAGAGAGAGAGAGAGAGCGTTTTTTTCATCACTGTTTTCTTAAGATAGGAATAGGGATTATTCCTTCACACACACATACACACACACACACACACACACACACACACACATAATATATATATATATATATATATTATATGTGTGTGGTGTGTGGTGTGTGGTGTGTGTGTGAAAAATGAAATCCATTCCACTCCCACAAAAAGAAACGAGGAGGTGAAATACTCATGTGTATGTATATATATATACACACATGCATGTTAAAAATTCATTTTCATATTATCAATCAAAGCCTGAAGGAAGATACCAGAAGATCTGAAACACGTTCATATGTAAAACAAAAAGAATTTAAAAAATTTCTTAAAGGAAGAATACATTTGCGGACCTTCCTTTTTATAAAATATTGAATTTCTCCCGTTGGAACCAGAACAACATTGTATAATATATATATATATATATAATATATTATATATATATGATGGCAGCAAACTCGTGTTCGATTATTGCTATTGCTTGATAAAAAAAAGAAATTTTGAAAGAAAATATATGGATATCATTTAGATCACTATATATATATAATATATATTAGTAAGGAAGTAAAGTAAGTCGTCGGGCGGCCATAAGTCGGTAATCAGCCAGCAGCGAGGGGTGTCTATCCCTTTTCAATAGCGCAAGACAAGGATGTTGTTTAGCGATCTGAGGTGAAGCGCCACACCTACCATAACTCCTTACTATACCGCACAGATCACTGCGCTACTCATACGCTGAGTTGGCGAGGACCGGTATCGAACTAGGAACCTTCGTGTTTCTAGCCGAACGCCCTACCGACTGAGCTAACCCGGCCCCAATATATAGAGACAGACAGACAGACAGAAAGTCGGACAGATAACAGAGACAGAAGGACAGAGGAGAATATAAAAAAAACTAAGATTGGATATGAATTATGGAAACTTATTTCTCTTCTAGCAATTTTTTAAATGACATATTTTGCTTCTTTTGTAATAAATATTTTCTCGCAAAATAAGCCAAGTACGTTTTTCTTTCTTTCTTTCTTCTTCTTTCTTTCGTTCTTTTCGAAATTGGAATTGTTCTTTCTTTCTATCTTTCTTTATTTCAGAATTTTCATATTGCGTTTTTCCTCGTTGTTTTTCTTCCCTCTTTCTTTCATTATTTCATTCTTTATTTCAGATATTTGTTAAACCCCATTTTAGGCTTTAAATAGTTTATCAAAATTGATAATATAATACAATTTAAGTTTATATAAAATCATTGATAGGAGGGTTGGAGTAAATCCGAGCAGAATGTGGGTAAAAAATAAAAGAAACAAGTGGGAAAAAGAGCAAAACTCAAACAAGTAGATGTTGGAGGATATATTTCGTTTTTCATTGAGCAGAACTCCCAGTCATTTATTAAACAGCATCATTCGCAACATACATTTTTATTTACAAATACTCACTTTTCATCTTTTTTTCGACTTTTTTCCTTTATCTTTACCATCTCTCTCTCTCTCTCTCTCTCTCCCTCTCTCTCTCCTCTCTCTCTCTCTCTCTCTCTCTCTCTCTCTCTCTCTCTCCTCTCTCTTACTTTCATACTGTCTACAGAAAAAACAAAATTGAATTATTTAAATTATATCACGGAGCCCAAATTTCAAATATAATAAGGTCCCGACACTACGAATTTACATCATTACAGATTCCTGAAATTTCCATCTTCATCTATTGTACGGTTGGACTTATTATATTTTATCAAACTTTTCTTTTGTAGCCGGAACATTTCCTGAACTTTGATATTTATATACACTTTTACTGCAAACTCTTTTGATCTTTTTTAATGATAAAAATGCTTATAATTTTTTAAAATTAAAAATATTTATTTTTTTAACATAAAATACACATTTTTTTTATTTTTGAAAATCGTACTGACCGAGAGCGTTCTGTGCCTTGTGATAATGATATATTATTTTCGTCTTTCCATTTTACAATGTTGCTTGATAATGACCTCTTCATATGGTCGAAACAGATTTCAGTCAGCAAAACTTTTAACATCTTGTTTCTCTTACAAACTTATATATAATATATATATATATATATATATATATATATCATTCATGTCTACCCCTATCCTCCCTCCCTTCACTTCCGTCACTTATACCCGCACAAAATTTTGCCTTCAATTAAAATTATTCGACTGAAGGTGTCCGTATGAAATTCGGACGAAACGTTTCAACTCTCCGATTTATTTGAGTTTTCATTTCCTGTTCACTATTCCTTACCTACCTCATACTGTCGGATTCTACTATATCCATCCTATCTCCACTATATATATATATATATATATATATATTATATATATGGGAGAATATGTGCTTAATTGGAGTCGTACCTAATTTGAAAATTAATTAATTAATAATGAATTAGGCGGGAATGCCTATTTAAATGTATGGCTAAACAAATCGAGAAAAATCAATCTCTGTATGTACATCTCGGCCTATTAGGCCTCATCAGCAGTAGCTATAGATAGGAAGGCCGCCCTGTGCGTGATTTGAAACCGGACTGCCAAGCACGCACAGGGCGGCCAAATCACGCACAGGGCGGCCTTCCTATCTATAGCTCTGCTGATGAGCTAATAGGCCGAAATGTACATACAGAGATTGATTTTTCTCGATTTGTTTAGCCATACATTTAAATAGGCATTCCCGCCTAATTCCTTATTAATTAATTAATTTTCAAAATTATGTACGACTCCAATTAAGCACATATATTCTCCCAAAAATTGTCGGCAAAAAAGCCATTCCAAACATATCTTGTTTACACACACACACATATATATATATATATATTATATATATATATATATATATATATGGAGATAAACATTATACAGAGAAAGATATAGAGACCGAAAGAGAGAGGTGCAGAAAGATATTATAGAATTATGTATGTACATCTGAAATTGATATTTGTCTTATTTTATGACGTGTTTTGTTGTTATTTATTCATTTATTTCATGGCTTTATTTGTCCTCTTTTCCGCTCTTTTTATCAAACAAACATATCGAATCCTGCAAGTAGATTGTGTGTTTATCTATCGGCCATTTTTTTTTGGCGTCTGTTGCTCATATATACATACATACATACATATATATATATATATTATATATATATATATATATATATTTATATATATATATTTACATATATATATTACATATTATATATAATATATATATATATATATATATATTATATATAAAAATATGAAAAATACAAAAAAATGCAAATTTTGAAAAAATTTATTTTAGTAAATCCGAACTATATAGCGTGCCGCGAACTAACCGACGTTATATACAGTCCAAAATGTGACATTGAGTAAAGAACTTCAACAACACCATAGGATCTTGCTCAACGGCCTGATGATTGCCACTTAGCATGAAACCTGGGTCGCTGTTTATAAAGAACATTGATCTGTGAAAACTTTGTAAAATAAATAAATATTAGCTCTTACAATTGTGATTGAGCACTGTATTTTCTTTGTTTTATCACAAAAAAAATTTGTTTTTACATATACCTATATATTTATATATATATATATTTACATATATTTAATATATATATATATAATATATATATTATATATATATATACACCACACACACACACACACACACACACACACATATATATATAATATATATATATATGTATATATATTTATATATAACATATATATATACATATATACCTATATATATATATATATACATATACATATATATATATATGAATATGAAAAAATGAATGGAAGTGAATTCGAAAGTATGAAATAAATATTTTAGAAAAAACAAACACATGATCTTATATTGCTGACATAAATCTGTTTCGACCCTTTATTGAAGTGGTCTTTCATCAAAACGAGACGGTGTGATTAAACCGTTATAAAATCAAAAGTGGTACAAACGAAACGTTCAATTTCGGAGCCGGAATTTTTTTTTCTTTTTAATTTTTAAAATGCATATCTGTTTTGAAAATAAAATAAAATAAATTTCATTTATTTTATTAATTAAACCAGAAGCATTATAATCCACAAAGAAAACTCAAAAGAGTTTATGTAAATATGTATAAAAACGTATAAGAAAGTATCAAAAAGTTCAAGGTTCCAGCCACAGCAGACCACGTTAGTATAACATCATGTGTTTGTTTTTTCTAAAAATATTTATTTCATAAAATATATATATAATATATATATATATATATATATATATATATATGTGTGGTGTGTGTTGTGTGTGTGTGTGTGTGTGTGTCGTCTTGGTTTTACTTTCTGTTTCTCTTTAAATATGTACACATAAAACATATAGATTTCTCTTTTCTCTCTGTTATATTAATATTTACCTAATCCTTCATCCATTTCTGATATTTAAGCCCAATCGTAATCCTCTTTGGGGATAGATTATTATTCATGGAATTCGATTGCATCCAAGATAAATTACATCTCGTCAGGATATATATATATAACAGGGACAGATAGATATGAAAAGAGATAGATAGATAGATATGAATAGAGATAGACAATAGATATGAATAGAGATAGATAGATAGATATGAATAGAGATAGACAGATAGAATAATAGAGATAAGTAGATAGATAAAAGAGATATGATAAATAGATATGAATAGAGATAGACAGATAGATATGAATAGAGATAGATAGATAGATATGAAAAGAGATAGATAGATAGATAGATAGATAGATAGATATGAAAAGAGATAGATAGAAGATATAGAAAAAGATAGAAAAATAGATATGAAAAGAGATAGATATAATGAATACAGAGACAGATAGATATGAATAGAGATAGATAGATAGATATGAAAAGAGATAGATAATAGATATGAAAAGCGATAGATAGAAAGATATGAAAAGAGATAGATAGACAGATAGATGCGTAAATAGATAGATAGACAGATAGATATGATTTGGACTGACATAGATAGCCAGATAGATATGAATAGATATAGATAGACAGATAGATATGAAAGAGATATATAGAATAGATATGAAAAGAGATAGATAGACAGATAGATATGAAAAGAGATAGATAGACAGATAGATATGAAAAGAGATAGATAGATGATAGAAATAAGATAATAGACAGATAGATATGAAAGAGATAGAATAGACAGATAGATATGAATATAGATAGATAGATAGATATGAAAAGAGATAGATAGACAGATAGATATGAAAAGAGATAGATAGACAGATAGATATGAAAAGAATAGATAGATGGATATGAATAGAGATAGATAGACAGATAGATATGAAAAGAGATAGATAGACAGATAGATATGTATATAGATAGATAGATAGACAGATAGATGTGAAAGAGATAGACAGATAGATATGAATAGAGATAGATAGATAGATATGAATAGAGATAGATAGATAGATGTGTAAAGAATAGATAGACAGATAGATGTGAATAGAGATAGATAGACAGATATGAGTAGAGATAAACAGATATGAATAGAGATAGATAGACAGATAGATATGAAAAGAGATAGATAGACAGATAGATGTATAAAGAGATAGATAGACAGATAGATATGAATGGACATAGATAGATATGAATAGAGATAGATAGGCAGATAGATGTGTAAAGAGATAGATAGATATGAATAGAGATAGATAGATAGATATGAAAAGATAGATAGACAGATAGATATGAATAGAGATTGATAGACAGATAGATATGAATATAGATAGATAGATAGACAGATAGATGTGAAAAGAGATAGATAGATAGATAACAATGAATGGACTGATTAAAGATAAATGAATATCTTAGTTGAGATATAAATTATTTCGACTTTGTGCCCCTTTGAGTCTGATTTCTGATAATTTGAACATTTCATATCCGGTCTATTGATATAATATGATATGACATGACATGATATGAGTCCTGTCGTCATAAATCATTCAATATGATTGGTGCACTGTGATGCTTCAGGACGGAATCCTGAGCAGACCTGTGAGCGGTGAGGCCCTCTCTGATTAATCGGCTTGTCGAATCAAGCATTTATATGATTGTCCTAAACCCCTTTGACCCTTACGGCAAGCTCCAGCACTTTTTCATCATATGTGCTAGAAGGCAGTAACTGAGGACATGAAGGTTTGAGGAATGAGGAGCTCCACTTCATCACCATTACTCCAGGTCCACTCTGACCCGGAGTGGCAGAACTTGTTAGGGTCTCATCTTATGGGTTAAATAGAAAAAATGCGATAAAACGAATTGAACACTTATCAGAATGAATACAACAAAAATATCTTAGGCATAAAATGACCCAACGAGGGTTGACATGTCGTAAACCCAACGAACCAGCCAACATTTTTACTGATATTTGAGCACTGTTTAATTATATTTATAGCAAGGTAAATAATCAATATTACACACACACACACACACACACACAACACACACACATATATATAAATATATATAATATAATTTTGCTTGAAGGGCAATTACAATGCATGTATCGCATAAAATTCGATACTTTTTTTTTCTTTTTATTCATAGAAAATGAACTTGACAAGTGTAATCCCGGCAAAGGATCGCTCGGTGTGTAGAACATCGTACAGTCTGTACGATAATATATATATATATATAATATATATATAATATATATATATATATATTAATATATATATATATAATTTTTGACGTTTTTGGATGTTTGTTTTTAGAAGCATTGTTAAATAAGTATATATCATATTTTGCTTGAAGGCAATTACAATGCATGTATCGCATAAATTCGATACTTTTTTTCTTTTTTTTTTTAATAGAAAATGAACTTGACAAGTGTAATCCCGGCAAAGGATCGCTCTGTGGTAGAATATCGTACAGACTGTACGATGTTCTACACACCGAGCGATAAAAAAAAGAAAAAAAGTATCGAATTTATGCGATACATGCATTGTAATTGCCTGCAAGCAAAAATATAATATATACTTATTTAACAATGCTTCTAAAAAACGAACATCCAAATATATATATATAATAATAATATAATATATATATTAATAAGTCATCCACAGACACGTGTTTCGGCGTTTAACGCCTCTTCAGTCTGGTTAGACACAACTATCCTTGGCTAGGGTCGAACTCAGACTGACAGCATGGTAGCCCGATATCTTATTCCCTCGTCCACTGACAGCTGTAGGGGACTGGTGTTATTAAAACTATTAAGTACATAGGTTTGTTTATGTATTTTACGGTCACTGAGAGATCAAATTTCAGGAGAAACGATCATTGCTTATTTGCTAGTAGTGAGTTAATTTAAATTACCAATTAGAGAGCTCATACTAAATTTATGGAGTAATATATATATATATATATATATATATATATATATATATATATATTATATATATCTTTGGTGGATATCAAGTTCTTTTGTATTAGGATGATTCTAAACTGGTCCTTCCTCCAACTGTACGGTGTTGTAAAGTTCAAGTCCGAATTGACAGCTCAATGTTACTTTTATAAACAAAGTAATTTCTAAAGAAATAAGGCTTAAAGACGGGTATTAAGCGATTATTGCTCCATTTCCACCCGTGGGTATCTGAGACCCTGAGTTTCTTCAGATCACATTCTCAAAGAAAGTGATCTGAAGAATATATAATATATATATATATATATTATTATATATATATATATATATATATATATATGTTAATCTCAGACACAATCAATAAAAAAAGAGATCAGATGATCTGTTAATAAACAAAAAAAAACCTTACTTAGAGGCAAATCAAATCTGGAATAATAATTAACATAAAATAAAAAGAAATGATCAGACACACAAACATAAGCACGCACGCACACACCACACACACTTACACACACATAAACAAGCACTCCCCACCACACACACACACAGAATTTGGAAGACCCGAGACAGAACAAGTTGAGCAACTGCTAGCACCACTTCAGTTCGAGTATTCTTCTGATGATGGATTTTTCATCCCGAAATATTAAGAATAAAGTGACAGGTTAACAAACAACACCATAGTTACCTTCTTTTTCTTTAGCACTTGCATTGTGACAGCTTTCAAAACCACCAACAAACCAATATAAACACAATGCTCGAAGCAAATTACAAAACTCTTATATATATATATATATATATATTATATAAACAATTCATGGAGAAATTTATCTGTTTATATGGATTTTTTCTGTTTTGAAACAAATCAGGCGAAGATCCTCATCTTTGTTGCTGAAAACCGGCGTCTCTCAGTCACTGGACTCTTCGACTATCCTAATATTATCTGAACCTTGAGATGGTCACTTGATTGTCTCGTTCTTATTAGACTGATTGTTCAGACACGTATCGTCACCTTGTCTGTGTCGAACAGTATATTAGACCGGTTGACTCTCCGACCTTCTTACATTTTTGTCTGAGTTAATGTTGTCATTAGTCAATGAGATATTTGGAAGCGAATCGATATCTTTTTTTTTTATTAGGTATATTCTAATGTTTTATCGGGGCGTAAATTCACGGGCACACGCACGGACACACACGCGTGTGCTCACGCTCTCACACACACACACACACACACACACACACACTTATAAAAAAATATCTCTAGAATAAAGGGCAAATTAAATTTATTTCCGATGGATATCAGAACAATTTATAATGTTACTAGAAATAGTACTTATGATTTGAGATTATTTTAATAACAGCACACATACACACACACACACACACTGACACTCATACACACAGACAGACACACACACACACACGCACAATATATATATATATATAGATACATATAATAAAGATAATCTACTGAGTCAGACGAACCTACTATTAGTTTCGCATAAAGCTCTTCAGGGCTAAAATCGGTCAGATTTTAGCCCTGAAAGACTTTATGCGAAACTAATAGTAGGTTCGTCTGACTCAGTAGATTATCTTTATTACTTGGCTCTACTTAGATATCGAGCACTTTACAAATTAGCTTCTCCTAGCGGTTATATGAATATATATATATCTTATA
Source organism: Doryteuthis pealeii (assembly GCA_023376005.1). Lineage (NCBI taxonomy): Eukaryota > Metazoa > Mollusca > Cephalopoda > Myopsida > Loliginidae > Doryteuthis > Doryteuthis pealeii. The sequence continues at coordinate 70,509,858 of CM042170.1, read as the reverse complement.
TACATATATATACATATAAATTGTTTTTTCTTTTGGCCAAATACTATACCAATAGATTATTTTTGTTGGTACGAATATCTTGGTCTTTTCTTTTTTCAAAAATTTTTATCTTTTTTTTTCCTGGTTGATGTTTGGTAGTATATTTTTACAATCAAACTTTCTGCTGGTTTTTCTCTCCGCAAGGATCTACCAACACGCTTGGTATATATATATATATATATATAAATATATATATGGTTATTCCTACTTGAACAACATGATCTTACAAATTGAAGAGCATTCTCTAGCTCAGTATAAAATAATACTGAAGATTCGTGAAGAAAAATGATTTTTATTTAGCTTCCCATGGGATTAAATACGACAAAGGTTCGGGGGTTATTTCTAGTTGAGTAACATGATATTACAGGGTGACCCAGAAAAAACAGAACCCAAATTATTTATTTATTTTCATATTAAACTAACCATAAACCCCACCCTAATCCTAAATCTAACCATAACCCTAAACCCTAACCCTAACCCTTGCTGGACTTAAACTTTTTTAAAAAATTAAAATTAACAGTTTTATAACAAAATTGTGGGTTCTGGTTTTCTGGGTCACCCTGTAATATTATGTTACTCAACTAAGGGGGTGAGGGTTAGGGTTAGTTAGGGTAGGGTAAGGGTTTGGGTTAGGGTTTGGTTAGGTTGGGGTTAGGTTTAGGTTTAGGTTTAGGGTTTAAGGTTAGGTTAGGGTTAGTTTAATGGGAAAATAAAGAAATAATTTGGGTTCGGTTTCTCTGGGTCACCCTGTAATATCATGTTACTCAACAAGGAAATAACTATATATAATATATATATATATATAATATATATATATATATATATATATAAGAGAGTAGAGAGACTGTAAGAGATAGGAGAGAAAGATTGAAATAATTAAAGAACAGCTGGGATATATCGACACAAGTTTATAAATTCTCTCTCACTCCATTTGTCTCTCTCCATTTGTCTCTCTCTCTCTCTCTCTCTCCCTCTCTCTCTCTCTCTCTCTCTCTCTTCTCTCTCTCTCTCTCTCTCTCCCTGTGTCTGTTTTTCTGTCTGTCTATATATCTGAGATAGATGAAGAGATACGTATGAAACGACTATGATAGATTGATAGATAGGTAGAACAGACTAGAGATAGATAGATAGATAGATAGATAGATTAGATATGAACATACTAAGATAGATAGATAGATAGATAGATAGATAAGGGATGAACAGGCTAAGATAGATAATAGATAGTAAGAATAGACCGAGATGGATAGATAGATTGAAAATTGATTGATACAGATGCTATTAGATAGATGGATAGATATATATGAATGGAATAGATATTCAGATATGGAGTAAGTAAATAGAGATCGAAGCTCATAAACACACACACACACACACACACACAACACACACCACACACACAGATAGGTACACACAAACGAGCACACACGCATACACGTGCATATACACACACTGTGGATGATGTAGTAATCGATATTCTAGGATGTCTATGAGATAAGGACAACGGTTTCCTATCTGTTTACATTCAGATCATAAACAAATAAAATGTAACGATTTCCCAATATATATGTGTTTAACTATTATATATATATATATATTATATATATTGAAAATAGGATGGGAGGAGTGCAGTTATCATCCAAATACACGTTTGCCTACGTGTGTCTATTTGTACAAACATGTGGTCGAATATCCTATCGCTGAAAATTATGTATAATCTTTTAAAATCAATAATTTTATAGTCCGAAACTTTTAATATAGGCATTAGGAATGAATATATATATATATATATAT
>CM042170.1:70493028-70503028 GCA_023376005.1 Doryteuthis pealeii | reverse complement strand
ACGGTATATGCATATAGATAAAAGGATGAAAACACTTCAATGTTGTTAGATGAACTATATTTATGTCTTTTTCATTACTGATATTGACATATTTTTTCTGCTTTTTCTGTTAAAAAAACTGCCTTCCTCTCTCGATGAGTCGGATTTTAAAAACAATTTACATCTAAAAACGACCTAATTAGCCATTTATTATGCTCTGATGATGATTTTTAAAAAATCGAAAATATTGTCAATCCATCAGCAATGAAAAAGAATATAAAAATGTATTCATTTAACAACAACATGCGTTTTTCAAACCTTATCTATGCATACATATATATATATAATACTATTATATACTACTTATATACTATATAATACGTTATATATATATATATATATATGCATATATATACATATATATAATATATATATATTACATTATATTATATATGCTATATATATGAGGGCTTATATATATATATATATATTCTTCTCTTCTGCTTTAGGCGGTGTGAGCTATTAATCTGTATCAGCCGCGAACAGCGAGGAGAGTCTACCTTCCTTCCCAAAAAGACCAAGGATTATTCTTTTGGGATTTCTTAAGAGCGCTAAACCTACATTCACGATCCTTGGCACGTATACTTTATTGTCAAGGGCGGAATATCCGAAGATCAAGACCCTGTGCGTTCCTAGGGTATGCACCTACTCATACATATACTATAGATATATTATAAGTATATATATAAGATCATATTTTCTCGATCTTGTTTAAATCCCTTACATTGAACATAACATGTCCGCCTAAATTCAATAACTTATGTACTAATTAATTTTCCAAAAGATTATGCTAATCTTCAATTAAGCACATATCCTCCAAAACATTCGTCGGCTTAAGCCATATAAAATATAATTGTTGAAACACATTGTTTGTTTACTGTACCCTTATCATATTAATATATCATATATACATGATAATATAGTAGACTTGTGTAGCTGGAGCGAGGCGATGTCGACGTGTGAGTTTGAAGTGCTGTCGCTGCGTTGTGCTAATCTATCTATCTATACAACTTTCTCCATAAAAAACAATACTCTCTCTTTCTCTCCTCTCTCTCTCTCTATAGTATATATATATATATATATATATATATAATATAACATATATAATATATGCATGAATTAATACATAATACATATATTATATATATTATTATAATATATATATCATTTATATGTATTATTTTGTAAAAAGTTTGCGTAGAGATATAACGAAAAAGAAAAGTAGTATATTTCCTATGATACGTAAATCGATTTGCGCCGTCCTTTATTTATTTATTTATCGTAGCGGCTGACACGGTTTCTGTTTGATTTAAAATCAATTTACAAGCATACATTCGTTGGTTGAGTTCATATAATATATTATAATATATATATTATCACATCGTATACATAACTCTCAATATATATATTTATAGATAGATAGAATAGATAGATCAGATATTAATGGGAGTGTGCAAATCGTATGATGCTATGATATTAATAAATAGCTTCGAATGACAAAGTTCTAAAGTTTTGTAGTCTCACCGATAAAACTCCCAAGAAGAATTAAAGCATTTCATCCTTTAATATCAAAAGCTAGTATTAGTTTCACCTAAATTAACACACACACACAACACACACACACACACACACACCACACACACACACACACTTTAAAATATATATATATAATAATATATACATATATAATATATATATCATGTTATGTTTATAAAGGGCACTATTATTACTTGAAGAAGAAGCAGTAGGTATCCAGCGTAACCAGTGTTATTATAAGAGTGCCTTCAATATCCTGTCGATAGAGCGTTCTATTGTTACATAATACCAATAAATTTTATATTGCTTTGGTTATCAAATGCTCCAATACAAATCTTATACAACAATTACCTATATCACTACTATATATATATCGTGTCGTGGTGTGTGTGTGTGTGTGGCTGTGTTTGTGTATATAATATATATATATAAAGATAACATTTAATGAGTCAGACCGAACCTACTCAAAAGTTTTTCGCTTAATGCTCTTCAAGGGCTTGAGATCCTAACTCACAGCCCTGAAGAGCATTAGCGAAACTTTTAGTAGGCGTTCATTCAGACTCCATTGAACTTTATCTCTATTATTGGCTCTACTTAGGTTCATGAAGCACTTTTACTTATTATCTTAGTCTCCACGGACGATCTATCATTTGACTATATTATATATTATATATATAAATTGTTCTTTTCTCTTTGCGCCCAAAATATTGTACCACATAGAATTCATTTTGTTGGTTACGATTACTTGGTCTTCTCTTTCCTCTATTCTCCCAAAAATAAAGTCTTGGTATATTATATACTATAATATAATAAATAGAGAGAGAGAGAGAGAGGACAGAGACAGAAGACAGAGATAGACGATAAGACATACGCAATCCCCTTCAGACGAGCTGGCAAATGTTGAGCATAAAAAAAAATCACACGTATTTTCTTTAGCGTTCTATACATAAGCGTGAAACAAAAATCCATCTGTACACCGAGTGCCATTAAGACCAAAGCATTAAATTTTTATAACAGGTCCAATCACGTGAACAACCGCCTTCACGTCACTATAAACGCTAAACCAATCCCACTAGCGTTTTTAAAAGAAACTTTAGCGTCATAACATTCCATCGCCCCGTGCAATGCGACTTCACGCTTTAGTGAATCAAAAACGCCTTAAAAAAATCTACCTGCTTTTTCTAAATATCAACCATCTTCACCTCTCGTCTGAGGATCGCATAAGCGTGAAACTAATCCACGTAAACACGACGATCAATACATCCATAATCATCAATATCATTATGCCATTGTAAAACACTGCTCTGCCTATCTTCTAGCACTTCACACCCTTCTACTATGCCAACTTTACTCCATTCCATTTCTATTCACTTCTTATAGCTTAAAATAGATAGCATAGATAGATATGTTTTGATTAAAGTAGCGCCGCACCGGTTACGACAGTTTGCTCAGCTGAATACCAGATTTCTCATACTCAACAATGGCTTTGATCTAAAGAACGCACATAAACGAGAAACTCATCACATTAACCCACAGTTTCTGGTCCCATAGTCCACGTCTACCTCTAACTAAATAATAACACATGCTCCCATCCTATGATCATTGAGCGCCACTGCTTTACTCTGTAAAAAAAAGTAAGTAAATTCCTCGGGGCAACGCCTAAATGTACGGTATACAGCCATGCAGCGAGGATCTATCCCCTTTCACTAGCGCTAGACCAAGAGATTATTTTAGCGTCTGAGGTGGAGCGCACACCTACCATCACTCACTCTACTTGACCGCACAGATCCTGTGCTACTCATACGCTGAGTTGCGAGGGTGGGTACCGAACTAGGAAAACTTGTCGTTTCTGCCGAACGCCTACACGACTGAGCAACCCGGCCCTTTAATTAATATAGCGACCCTATTATAAACAAATACACACACACACTCACCCACACACACACACACACACAACACACACACAACACACACACACAAACTCACACACACACACACACACACATATAATATATATAATATTACTCCTCCTGTTGACGCAGGTTACCAAATTTCTGGTCGTACAAGTCATTCTAGGCTGATCCCTATTCTCTATGCAGTAGTTTGTTGCTAGAATCAGCGTCCGTAATGAGAGCTCAATGTTTAATTTTAATTAACACTGGAGAACATTATTTGTAATAAAAAAGGCCCTTAAATACCATGAGTATTTGGTGATTATGGACCATTTCCACTCGTGGGTATCTGGACCCACGCAGGCTTCGTCAGAACACGTTTCTTATTTATATACGTATTTTATTTATAAAAAACGTGGTCTGACCGAAGCCCGGTGGCCCCAGATTACCCACGAGTGAAATGCCGTTCATAATCACAGATACCCATGGTATTTCAAGCGCGCCTTTTTGATTCACCCCCCCCCACAACACACACACTCAAACACACACACACACACACACACAACACACACACATTATAATATATATATATATATAAATATATATATTCATTCCTAATGCCTATATTAAAGTTTCGGGCACTATAAAATATTGATTTTAAAAGATTATACATAAATTTTCAGCGATAGGATATTCGACCACATGTTGTACAAATAGACACACGTAGGCAAACGTGTATTGGATGCATAACTGCACCTACCTCCCCAATCCTATTTTCAATATATATATATATATAATAGCTCATACTATAGTCTAATACACATATATCCTGGCGAAAATCCGTTACATTTAATCAACTGTTGTTTCATGATCTGAACTGTAAACAGATAGGCAAACCGTTGTCCTCATCCATAATCCCTAGTATATATCCTGATACTAACCATCTATCCACAGTGCCTGTGTATATGCACGTAGCGTGTGTGCTCGTTTGTGCTGGTACCTATCTGTGGTTTGTGTGTGTGTGTGTGTGTGTGTGTCGTGTGTGTGTTTATGAGCCTTCGATCTCTATTACTTTACTCCATATCTGAATATTCTATTCCATTCATATTATATCTATCCATCTATCTAATAGCATCTGTATCAATCAATTTTTCAAATCTATCTACCATCTCGGTCCTATTCTTACCTATCTATTATCTAATCTTTAGGCCGTCATCCCTATCATCTCTATCTATTCTATCTATCTTATATGTTCATATCAATCACTATTCTACTCTATCTATCTATCTATCCTCAGTCTGTCATTAACCTATCTATCAATCTATCAAGTCGTTTTCATACGTATCTCTTCATCTCATCTCAGATATATAGACAGACAGAAAATACAGACACAGGAAGAGAGAGAGAGACAGAGAGAGAGAGAGAGAGGACGAGAGACGAGAGAGGAGAGAGAATGAGGAGAGAAGAGAGACAATGGAGAGAAGACAAATGGAAGTGAGAGGAAGAATTATAAACATGTGTCGATATATCCCACCTTCTCTTAATTATTCAATCTTTTTCCTATGCTCTGAACAGTCTCTCTCACTTTTTATTATATGAATATAATATAATATATATATACTAATATATCATATACTAATATACTATATAGTTATTCTGTGAGTAACATTGATATATACAGCGGTGACCCAGAGAAAACACGAACCCAAAATTATTTCTTTTTATCTTCCCATTAAACTAACCCTAACCCATAAACCTTAACCCTAACCTAAACCTAAACCTAACCCCAACCCTTAAACCCAAACCCTAACCCAAAACCTTACCTAACCCTAACCCTAAACCCAACCCTACCCCCCTTAGAAGTGAGTAACCATACATATTACAGGGCTGACCCAGAAAAACCAGAACCCACAAATTTTTTATAAAACTGTTAAGTATTTTAATTTTTTTAAAAAACGTTAAGTCCAGCAAGGGTAGGTAGTTAGGGTTTAGGGTATGGGTAGATTTAGGATTAGGGTGCGGTTTATGTTAGTTTATATGAAAAATAAATAAAGAAATTTGGGTTCTTTTTTTCTGGGTCACCCTGAATATCATGTACTCAACTAGGAATAAGACCCCCGAACCTTTTGTCGTATTTCCAATCCCATGGAGGAATGCTAAATAAAAAAAATCATTTTTATTCTTCACGAATCTTCAGTATTATTTTTATACTGAGCTAGAGAATGCTTCTTCAATTTGTAAGGACATGTTTCAAGTAGGAAACTAACCATATATATTATATATATCATATTATATATATATACCGAACCGTGTTGGTAGCATCCTTGCGCCGAGAGAAAAAACCCAGCAAGAAAGTTTGATTGTAAAATATACACCAACATCAACCAGAAGAAAAAAATTGTTTGCAAAAACAAGAAAAGACCAAGATATTTCGTACCAACAAAAATAAAATCTATTGCGTATAGTATTTGCCAAAAGAAAAACAATTTAAGTATATATATGTATATAAGATATATTAATATATTCATATAACCGCTTTAGGAGAAGCTAATTTTGTAAAAAGTGCTCGATATTCCTAAGTAGAGCCAAGTAATAAATAATCTACCTGCAGTCAGACGAACCTATTTTTATTTTTTTTTTTTTTTTTTTTCTATAAGTTTCCATAAGGCTCTTCAGGGCTAAAATCTGACCGATTTAGGCCGCTGAAGAGCTTTATGCGAAAGCAATAGTAGGTTCGTCTGACTCAGTAGATATATTCTTTAATTATATGTATCTATATATATATATATATATGTGCGATGTGTGATGTGTGTTGTCTGTCTGTGTGTATGAGTGTTCAGTGTAATCCTTGTGTGCTGTGTGTGTATGTGCTGCTGTATTAAAATAATCTCAAATCATAAGTACTATTTCTAGTAAACATTATTAAATTGTTCTGATGATCCATCGGAAATAAATTAATTTGCCCTTTAATTCTAGAGATATCTTTTTATAAGGTGTGTGTGTGTTGTGTGTGTGTGTGTGAGAGCGTGAGCACACGCGTGTGTCGTCCGTGCTGTGCCGTGGAATTTACGCCCCGATAAACAGTAGAAATATAGACCCAAATAAAAAAAAAAAAAATATCGGATTCGCTTCCAAAATCTCATTGACTAATGACAACATATAACCTCAGACAAAAATGTAAGAAGCGAGCAGTTCAACCGCGTCTTAATTTATACTGTTCGACACAGGACCAGGCTGACGATTACGTGTCTGAACAATCAGTCTAATAACAACGAGGACAATCAAGGACCATCATCAAGGCTTTCAGATAATTATTAGCGATAGTCGAAGAATCCAGTGACTGAGAGACGCCGTTCTTCACAAAAAAGATAGGATCTTCGCCTGATTTGTTCAAAACAGAAAAAACATACATAAAAACAGATTAAATTTCTTCCCATGAATTGTTATATAATATAATATATATATATATATATAAAAGAGTTTTGTAATTTGCTTCCGAGCCATTGTTTTATATTGGTTTGTTGGTTGGTTTTGAAAGCGTGTCACAAGCAAGTGTAAAGAAAAAGAAGTAACTATGTGTTGTTGTTAAACCTGTCACTTTATTCTTAATATTTCGCGGATGAAAATCCCATCATCAGAAGAATACTCGAACTAAGTTTTGAGTAGTGCTAGCAGTTGCTCAAACTTTTCTAGATCTCGGGTCTTTCCAAATTCTTGTGTGTGTGTGTGGTGGGGAGTGCTTGTTATGTGGTGTGTAAGGTGTCGCTGGTGTGCGTGCGCTGGCTTAGTTGTCGTGTCTGATCATTCTTTTTATTTATGTATAATTATTATTCCAGATTTGATTTGCCTCTAAGTAAGGTTTTTTTTGTTTATTAACAGGATCATCTGATCTCTTTTATTGATATGTGTCTGAGATTCAACATATATATATTATATCATATATATAATAATACTATAGTATATATATATATATATATATATTCTTCAGAATCACTTTCTTCCTAGAATGTGACTGAACAAACTCAGAGGGTCTCAGATACCACGGGTGGAAAATGGAGCCATTAATCGCCTTTAATACCCGCGTCTTTAAGCCTTATTTCTTTAGAAATTACTTTGTTTATAAAAAGTAAACATATGAGCTGTCAATTCGGACTTGAACTTTACAACACCGTACAGTTGAGCGAAAGGACAGTTTAGAATCATCCTAATACCAAAAGAACTTGATATCCCACCAAAGAAATAATATATATATATATATATATTATATAATATATATACTATATATATATATACTCCATTAAAATTAGTATGAGCTCTCTAATTGGTAATTTAAATTAACTCCTACTAAGCAAATAAGCAATGATCGTTTCTCCTGAAAATTGACTCTCATGACCGTAAAATACATAAACAAACCTATGTAAAACTTAATAGTTTAATAAACACCAGTCCCCCCTACAGCGTCAGTGGACGAGGAATTAAGTATATCGGGCTACATGCTGTCAGTCTGAGTCGACCCTAGCCAAGGATAGTCTGTGTCTAACCAGACTGAAGAGGCGTTAAACGCCCCGAAACACGTGGTCTGTGGATGGACTTATTAATATATAATATATATATATATATAATATATATATTTGGATGTTTTCGTTTTTAGAAGCATGTGCTAAATTAAAGTATATATTATATTTTTGCTTGCAGGCAATTACCAATGCATTATCGCATAAAAATATTCGAACTCTTTTTTCTTTTTATTATCGCGGCGGTGGTAGAACATCGTAACAGTTCTGTACGATATTCTACACACAAGCGATCCTTTGCCGCCGAGGATCACTTGTCCAAGTTCATTTTCTATTAAAAAAAAAAGAAAAAAAGTTATCGAAATTTTAGCGCATACATGCTTGTATTGCCTTCAAGCAAAAAATATAATATAACTTAATTAACAATGCTTCAAAAACAAACATCCAAAAACGGTCAAAAATTATATATAATATATATATATATATATATATATAATAATATATATATATATATATAGGTATATATATTATCGTACAGACTGTACGATGTTCTACACACCGAGACGATCCTTTTGCCCGGGATTTACACTTGTCCAGAGTTTCATTTTCTTTATGAATAAAAAGAAAAAAAAAGTATCGCGAAAATTATGCGGGATACCATAGCATGTTAATGCCTTCAAGCCAAAAATATAATATATATAATATATAATATATATATATCTGTTGTGGTTTGTTTGTGTGTGTGTTTGTAATATTGATATTTACCTTGTAATAAAATATGAATTAAACCAGTGCTCAAATATCAGTAAAAATGTTGGCTGGTTCGTTGGGTTTACGACATGTCAACCCTCGTTGCGGTCATTTTATGCCTTAAGATATTTTTGTTGTATTCATTCTTGATAAGTGTTCAATTCGTTTTAATCGCATCTTTGTTCTATTTAACCCATAGATGAGACCCCTAACAAGTTCTGCCCACTCCGGGTCAGAGTGGACCTGGGAGTAATGGTGATGAAGGGGAGCTCCTCAATTCTCAAACCTTCAATGTCCCTCAGCTTACTGCCTTCAGCAACATTATGATGAAAAAGTGCTAGAACGCTCTGCAGCCCAAGGGTTTAAACGGACAAACGCAATTGACTCGACAAAAGCCCCGCCGATTATCAGAGAGGGCCTTCACCGCTCACAGGTTCTGCTCAGAATTCGTCCTGAAGCATCACAGTGCTACCAATCATCTATTGGAATGATTTATGACGAACAGGACTCAGATTCATGTCATGTCATATCATATTATATTCAATAAGACCGATATGAAATGTTCAAAAANAGTGTAGAAGGAAGCGTAAGACAAGAGATCGAATATTACAACTTATCGTTACACCTTTGTTGGATGAGTTTCTAAGTAGGCGAGGCAAGAAGGTAGCGTAGCGGGAGAGGCCGCACGCTCGACTGTCTATTTGTATGGCCTATGGTCAAGGGTACGGACGCTATGCGCCGACTGGCTGCTGGCGTGTGTGACGCGCGGCACGCGCGTGCGCCTCAAGGGGCACAGACGGCAGACCGGTGGGGGGAGGGCCCAAGTAGTGGAGGGGGCAGACAGTAGGTTTTATATTATATATATATAATGATATATTATGGTGTTGGTGTGTGTGTGTGAAAGAGGGGCTGTGGGTCGGTCACGGATGATACGCTAACATTTTATCATTTTTTCTCATATATTTATGATCAGCGTCTCACTCGATGTTATAAAAAAAAAAAATTTTTTTTTGCATACTTTTCGAAGTGTCGAAAAATCTGAAACTTAAGATGAATTGATTGTATATATATATATATTATAATATAATTATATAATATATATATAATATATTATTTGTGTGTGTGTGGTGTGTTGTTGTGTGTGTTTAGTGTTGATACTTATTCGAAGAGTCCGAAACTGCTGGAACTGTAAGATGGGATGAATGGTATAAATAATATTATATATACATATATAATATATTATAATATATATATACACACATATGTATA
>CM042170.1:70453028-70488028 GCA_023376005.1 Doryteuthis pealeii | reverse complement strand
AATTTTCGGTATCTGCCGGAAAACGGAGTCTATCCCTTTTTCACTAGCGCTATACTAGAGAGATCATTTTTGCATATTTGGGTTCGCCCCCCCTATTTTACGGGGCATTTAAAGCCGAATCAAGTCATTTCACTTAATAAAGGTTCTCCTTACAGTATCTAGGATCCGTACAGAGCTTTATTTATTTTTATTTATTCATTTATTTATTTATGTATTTTTACACGGACAAAAACTGTTGTCCGAGCTGGAGATAAAGAGACAGCAAGTCTTCAAAAAACATCCCCAGTGTTACTAAGTCAAAAAATTAAGTAAAGTGGTCGAAGTTGCCTATTGTCGGTATCTGCCGGAAAAATAAAGGAGTCTATCCCTTTTTCACTAGCGCTAGATCAAGGAGATTTTTTTGCATCTGTGGTGGAGCACCACACCTTCCATTAGCTCCTTACTTTACCGCGCAGATCTCTGTGCTACTCATCCGTTGAGTTATCGAGGCCCGGTATCGAACCAGGCACCTAGTGGTCCTCGGCGGACGCTCTACCGACTAAGCTAAACCGGCCGTATAAATAAAAGTAAAATAGGCTTAGTCGTCTTGTCGGTATCACACGGAAAACGAAGGAGTCTATCCCCTTTTTACTCGCGCAAGGCCAGGGAGATTATTTTTGTATCTATGGTGGAACCCACACCTTTTCGGGTCATATAAATTCGAATCAAATCATTTTGATAAACAAAAGTCCATCTCGCAGCATCTAGAATCCGTACAGAGCTGATTGATATTGGTTTTGCTGATCGGTCAACGTAACTAAAGTTTGCGGAGTAGCATATTGTCGGTATCAGTCGGACAACCAGGGAGTCTATCCCTTCTTCACTATTGCTAGACAAGGGAGATTGTTTATTGCATTTGGCGTGGATCGCCACACCTATCATCAGCTCTTTACTTTACCGCTCAGATCCAAGCTGTGCTACACGTGCTGAGTTGGCGCGGGCCGGTATCGAAACTGGAATCTTGTAGTTCCGAGGCGGATGCTCTAGCGACTAAAAATAAGTAAAGTCGTCGGGGTGGCCTAAATTCGGTATCAGCCAGTCAGCGAGGGAGTCTATCTCCTTTTCACTAGTGCTAGACCAAGGAGTTTGTTTTTTAGCATCTGAGGTGGGGCGCCACACCTACCATCAGCTTCTTACTTTACAGCACAGATCCCTGTGCTACTCATACGCTGAGTTGGCGAGGGCTGGTATCGAACTTGGAACCTTGTGGTTTCTAGCCGAACGCTCTTCGCACTGGTACCTGCTGGTTGCTTTCACTAGTCGTCTGAGTAACAGCAAGTCAGTTTAGTTCTCCAGGACCCTGCTCAGTATTATTTCCGATTTCAGCACTGTCGAGTTATTCATGGTCTTAACCCTTCATTGGATTCCCAGTTTGCTCAAGTTCCAAGTTCCCTGGTTATCATTGGTATCACTGTTACCTTTGTGATTCCTATTTTTTTCCAGTTATCTGCACCGATTATTATTATTATTATTATTAGTTTTTTTTACTCCTGTCGTAGCTGGTGGTTCACAGGAGACTGAGTGACAGCAAGTCTCCATGACTCATCCGAGTATTCTAGCCGATCGCAACAGTGCTGTAGTTAGGATGGTCTTGATTAGCTCAGTCGATAGAGCGTTCGGTTAGAAACCACAAGGTTCCTAGGTCGATACCGGCCCTCGCCAACTCAGTGTATGAGTAGCACAGGGATCTGTGCGGTAAAGTAAGCAGCTGTGGTCGGTGTGGCGTTCCACCTCAGATGCAAAAACAATCTCCTTGGTCTAGCGCTAGTGAAAAAGGGGATAGACTTCCTCGCTGATTGGCTGATAACAACATTAGGCCACCCCGACGACTTTACTTATTATTATTATTATTATTATTATTATTATTATTATTTGTATGGTCACAATTATCATGACTGTGAAACTAAGTCTCTTCAAATATGTAGTAGTGTTACAAATATCCTTTATACTACTACTACTACTACTACTACTACTACTAATAATAATAATAATAATAATAATAATGATAATAATAAATAATAATAATCATAATAATATAATAATAATAATAATAATAATAATCGTTGGAGACATCCGAAAGAAAGTTGGTGAACGTGAGATCAGAAGAAAAGTACAGACCTTTAAGACCACAGCAGTACGAAAATCGGATAGGATACTTAGGAGAGTCCTGGAGTTCTAAGGAGACATACTGTCACTCAAGCTTCGGTGAAAAACCGCCGATTCCAGCTGGTGTGAAAATCTCACAGGAACAACAACAATCCCGTGACATGAATAGACTTGCTGTCACTCAGCCTCCAGTGAAAAATGACCATTAGTACTGTTGTGAAATACTCGTAAGGGTGAGATGATGATAATAATAATAATAATAATAATAATAATAATAATGGTGATTATTATTATTATTATTATTATGGTAAGTTCGAACTGGTGGTCTGCATGGAAATACATGTGACAGCAAGTCTCCTCGACTCTCCAGGACTCTTCTTAGTATTCTAACTGATCGCAGTAGTGCTGTGTTCGGGACAATTTACTCCAGAATTCAGAGGTATTTGTCAGCAATAAAGTTAATCAAGTGACAACAAGTCACCACCAATTCCAGCACTCTCCTCAGTATTTTCATAGCCATATTGTTATTTTATTATCTATACCTTCATATTTTTTAACGTGGGAATTTATCATTATATACCCTTGCGAGTTTTTCACACCTGTGTTGTCTGGTGGTTTTTCACGGGAGTGACTGACAAATGTCCTCGGGTCTCCAGGACCTTTCTGAGTATTCTAGCCAATCGTAACAATGCTGTTGCCTGGATGGTCTCGATTCATCGTCTTATTATTATTATTTTTATTCCCTGCGAGATGTTTTAAACTTTTGCCCCAACTGATAGTTTTTCACAGAAGTCTGCGTGACAGCAAGTTTTCGGATAAACTTCGTCAAAATTAAAACGGAAACTTACAGTGTATGAATGAAGTTTGTTTGCGAATTGGGTTACGGTTTAGGGGTTTGGGGATTAAGGTTGTTTTCAATTACGTATTGCTTAAAAAACAAAACAAAAAACCCAAAATTACTATACATTTAATTAATCATTGAAATTAATTATTGAATCCAACGGTAGACACATTAGTCTCAGTTGTTTGTGTTAGTATTGCAATGAATAATTTCAATTAAATTTGGTTTAAAAAATATTTTTCAACATTAAATGTTAGTATTTGGGGTTTTTTGTTGTTGTTTTTTAAGCAATATGTAATTAAAAACAACCTTAATCCCCAAACCCCTAAACCGTAACCCAATTCACAAAAAAGTTCATTCATACACTGTAGTTAAACTGTCATGGGGGACCAACAAATAAGTTTCTGTTTTAATTTTGACGACGATTTGCAAGTTTAACCAAGTTTTCTTATGTCTCCAGGACTTTACTAAGTATCATAACCGATTTCCGTAGTCTCGGTGTCTCGCATTTTGTGTCTGTATATGCATAACAGATGTATGTTCATCTTCGTGACAGCATATCTCCAGGACCTTCCTGAATATCTTTATTATTACTATTACTCGTCTCTTGCAAGTTTTTCACAGCAGCGTTAGCTGATGGTATTATCATTATTATTATTATTATTATCATTTTTTCAACATGTTGCCATTATAATTAATAGTTATCAGCGGAGATCAAGTGACAACAAGACTGTTCCGTACTCAAGTACTCTCCACCGTTATCAGTAGTGATATAGTCTGGATGTGTTTGTTTCCTATTCAATTCTTCAAAACAACTGTTTTAAATAGGTTATTCGGGACCGGTACAAATGCTCCGATAACAATCGGCACGACTGTTATTCATATTTTTTCTGTTGTCTTGCAAGATTTATATAAACCTGGATAATCTATTATTAATAAACTTTCCTTGTGCATCAAACAATTAAACATATATTATTATTATTATTATTATTATTATTATTATTATTATTACGGAGTTTTTTCACAGAAGCCGTAGGTGGTTTCACTGGAGGCTGAGTGTATTATTATTATTATTATTATATTATTATAAGTTTATCACACCAGCGTTAGCTGGGGGTGTTTCACTGGAGGTTGAGTGACAACAAATCTCCTGAGGTTTCCAGGACTCTTCTGAGTATTCTAGCCGATCTTAACAATGCTGTTATCTGGATGGTCTGAATTTTTCCTCTGATTTCCAGTTGCTCCAGTAAGTTATCGAAACTTTCTGGGAGACCGTTCCAAGTGCACTAACTACAACTGGTATCACTTTTACCCTGATATTCTACAGTTTTCTTTCAATTCTCTAGCAAGGTCCATGTATTTGTCTATCTTTTCATTACCTTTTAAATTCACCCTGTGATCTGCTAGAACTGCAAAATTTACCAGTTGACAAGTTTTCTCTTTTTTTTGTAATCAATACAATGTCTGGTTTTCTGGATGGGATAAGGTGATCCGTCTTTATCTCAATGTCCCATAGAATTTTGTGTGTTTCATTCCCAATAACAGATTCTGGTTTATGCATATACCATATTATTATTATTATTATTATTATTATTATTTACTCCTTTTGAGTTTTCACATCAGCGTTAGCTGATGTTCTTTCACTAGAGTCTGAGTGACAGCAAGTCTTCTCAGGTCTCCAGGACTCTTCTGAGTATTATGGCAGGCTGGGATAAGGTGATCTGTCTTTATCTCAATGTCCCAGAGAATTCCGTGTGTTTTATTCACAATAACAGATTCTGGTTTATGCATATTCAATATTATTATTATTATTATTATTATTATTATTATTATTATTATTATTCATTGATTTTTAACGGCATATCAAACCATCTAGGCTTATCTTATGCATGAATGCTAGCGAATCGCGTTCATTTTTCATATTTATATTTTTGTAGTTGTTTAAAAAAAATATATAACATTAAATGCTCCAAATACAAATAATTTTCACACTGTTGCATGGTTTCAAGTATTCCTATGTAATAAATACATCATTTTAAGTCAGTATTTCCTTTCATAATAGTCGTTTGTTTTACCCAATTATCATAACAGTTATGGTCAGAATTATTATTACCAGGTGAGTTTGGGGCAACCGGGTTGGTCAAGCAAAACTTTATATAATACCTTGACACAATACCTGGAAAACCAAACTGCTACGAAGTACAAGAAGACAGCTATCAAAGGAACAACTTCCATCCTCAAACCAGTCTTCTATACATATATATATAGGGCAGTTATGTGTATATGTATGTCCGGAGGAAACTTTGAAAATAAAACTATTAACGACAAAGTAAATATATATACACATTAAATATCGCCAGGGCTTGGTTTTTGAGCAAAAATAATAGAGATTTGATTTATATTCGTGAAGATAATTAAAAATTAAATGTTAAATGATAACAGCATGGATTTTATTTTCCGTTTAATATTTTAGATAGTAGACATTAACATTTCTGTTCAGAGTAGCTGGATCAATGTAAGGTGTATTTTTTACATAGGGATTTAAATGGGACATCCCACGAGGATTCAACTCACGATTCAGTAATAATGGATCTGCGAGACTAACTTTAGAAAAATCCCCCTCTACCCAGGCGACGCCAGGTAGTCGCTTCTAGTAGGATATAAAAACTATACATAAATGAATCAAATGTTAGCCACAGAAAGGGGTCCCATGGTTAAAAAAAATGTTAAAAGAATATAATATATTTTCAAGTAACTAATGATAATAATCCTTAATAAACAATTACAACTTCAAGTAACTATTCTTGATATGTGTTATTTAGATTTTTCGAACAGTTGTTCTCATCTTTTTTGTTATATGCAGAACGTTTCGGTCCTTCTGTCCTTCTTCAGGTGTTTCTTGTCGAAATTGGGAACCTTTTTGTCGTAATCGGGAGACTTCACGAAACTTTTAACTGACCCCTTTATTTAATCCATCGGGGTTGTTTGTTCTTAATCCGTTAACGATGATCATGTACAAGTGTTAAGCTATGTTAAGTATTCTATGTTATTTTCACCCGTGATCAGGATCGAACTAGCAACCTACAGATAACTCTCACTTAGAACAGTATTAATTCAAGCCTTATATTCGGCATATCGACCGAAACAATGTGTATATAACAATTAAGGTGAGGACAATAGTCCGAAAAATTGAAATAATACAAGCCTCTTCTCAAAAATGCACTTTACAGTTATATATAAGATATTCCGACCCAATACAGATATCATTACCATTACTCCCAGGTCCACTCTGATCCGTAATTGTAGTACCTGTTAGGGTCCCATCTATGGGTTAAATAGATAAAAATTGAGTTTTGAAGATTGTGCTTAAAAATTGAATAGCCAACAAGAATTGATCAAACAAAAACTTTCTCGGCATAAAATAACCCAACGTGCTATAAAATCCAATTAACCAAACCAATACAAATAATTAGCACACAGTTGTATGGTTTCAGGTATTTCTATCTAATACTAAAAAGTATATGGTTTCGAATAATTATTTTCATTTAATGATAGAAAGAGGGGGTGAGTGCACGGAAGTGATAACGCTAATCTGTTTCAATCGAACATAATGAACAGAAAGAAAGAAAGAAAAAAGCGAATGACAGATAGATAGATAGATAGATAGATAGATAGATAGAGAGAGAGAGAGAGAGAGAGAGAGAGCGAGAGAGTTAAATTAAGATTATTATATTTTTTACATATTCAACTATTTTTGGATAGCTCATCAGTAAACATATCAAACGTTGTAATTATTAAATTACCATACTGTGGTATATCCGCAGGTACTGCTAGTCACCATCATTATTATTATTATTATTATTACGAGCAAAGTCACCGCACTAAGTGCCACAGGCGAATTGATTACTACGTGACAGTGACGTTACGCTCGCACACTTGAGCCGCTTTTTGAAGAGCTCGATGGATTGGCAACCCAACTATAAAGTATCTTAAATATCGTCATATCATCGCATAGACTAATTACAAAGTCTCCTGGGCATGACATTAAACTGCATCTAATGGGGAAGTTCCAATTTTGGAGCTATGGGGAGTGTGGAATATCCCTTCATTACCATTACTCCCTGGTCCACTTTGACCCGGTGTGGTAGTACCTGTTAGGATCCCATCTATGGGTTTTTAGATAAAAATGAGTTTTAAAAATGTGTTAAACATTTGAGTTATAAAAATGAAAACCAAACAAGAATGAATAAAAAAAAACGTCTTCGGCATAAAAAAAACTCAAGCGCTAGTGAAAAGAGGATGGACTCCTTTGTTTTCCGGCAGATACCGACAATAGGTAACTTCGACTACTTTACTTACTTTTTTGACTGGGGATGTTTTTTGCCGTAAAACCTAACCAACGATCTAATCAAATCATCTAAGGGTTAAATAGATCAAAAATGAGTTTTTAAAAAATTAAATACCCAACAAAAATAATTCAAACAAACGTCTTCGGCATAAATTAACCCATCGGTTGACATGCCGTAAAACCCAACCAACCAACCAACCAACCTATTTCTGGGTTGTATAGTTTAAAAAAATGAGTTTTAAGAAAAAAATTGAATACCCATCTAGAATGAATAAAACAAAAACGTCTTCGGCATGAAATAACCCAGCAAGGGTTGACATGCCATAAAACCAACCAAGCAAGTCATGATTCCAATTTCTCCATTTCTGACCATTCCCTAGGGACAATCAATATTATATATTTCATTTTTCATTATTCAAACATAAATTTGTCTTGAAGTAGAAAAAGACTGATTTCTGCTTTAAATAACCCAGCAAGGGTTGACATGCCGTAAAACCAACCAACCAACCAACTTCTCAGAAAATGTGGAAGTGTATGTCTGGTATTAGTTTTAGCCTAAAAAAAGTCAGTGTTTACCTGGAATCTAATATCTTTTACTCATCACTCTTTGTCTTTTTACCTTTTTACTTTTTAAAAATTATTTCTGGTTTAGCATAGTTGGTAGAGAGTCCTGGTTCGATACCGACCCTCCGCCAAATCAGCTATATGAGTAGCACAGGAATTTGTGCGGTAAAGTGAGGAGTAGGAGTAGCGCTCCACCTTAGACGCTAAATAACAATCTCCTTGGTCTAGCGCTTGTGAAAAAGGGATAGACTCCCTTGCTGTCTAGCTGATACCGACTTTAGGCCATACGACGACTTTACTTTTTTTTTACTTATTTCTTCATTCCCTAGATGACTGGACCATGAAGAGATAAAAGTTACAAAATATTCCATAGCAGAATAAACCGCATCATATATACATTATTATTCCATTCTTAGCGAGTTTTTTTTTACATCAGTTTTAACATTTCTAGGACTCTCCTGAGTATCTCAGCAGCACTGTGGTATGGAGAGTGTCGATTCTATCTCTCCAGCTTCCACAGTCCCTCTATGGCAGGCCCCAACCCTTTTAATCGTATGGGTGCTAGAAGGCGGTGACTGAGGGTCTTCTTATCCTGAGAATGACGTTAAACTCTATCTGATGGTGAGGTTCCACTTGTGGAGGTTTGGGAAATTTGGAGCACCCTTCATCACCATTGCTCCCTGGGCCACACTGACCCGGAGTGGTAGTAACTGTTAGGGTACCATCTGTGGGTTAAATAGAAAAACATGAGTTTATAAACAAAATGGTGTATCACAAACAAATCAAACCAACCCAAAACTAAACCACATTCTCTCATCCTGGCTTTTGGGTAGCATTCCGTAAGCATCACCATTACGTCCATGTTTCAAGGCCTTTTCAGCTCTCTGACCAAATGCAGCACCGCTATCTCAGCTGATGAGGATGATCCCAATGTTTCTCGGATATCTAGTTAATCTATTTTCTTTTTCAGGTGCTTTGAACCTATTCCGAGTACTCCAGCTATTATTGGTATCACTGTTTACTTTATATCACTTCGCATTAGCATTAAGATCTTGGTGAAAATGGACATTAGTATGTTTCTTTTTCAGGTGTTTTAAACCTGTTTCGAGTACTCCAACTATGATTGGTATCACTGTTTACTTTATATTACTTCGCATTAGCATTAAGATCTTGCTGAAAAAGTACATTAGTATGTTTCTTTTTCAGGTGTTTTAAACCTGTTTTGAGTACTCCAACTATGATTGGTATCACTGTTTACTTTTTATTACATAGCCTTAGCATTAAGATCTTGCTTAAAATGGACATTAGTATGTTTCTTTTTCAGGTGTTTTAAACCTGTTTCGAGTACTCCAACTATGATTGGTATCACTGTTTACTTTATATTACTTCGCATTAGCATTAAGATCTTGCTGAAAAAGTACATTAGTATGTTTCTTTTCAGGTGTTTTAAACCTGTTTCGAGTACTCCAACTATGATTGGTATCACTGTTTACTTTTTATTACATAGCCTTAGCATTAAGATCTTGCTTAAAATGGACATTAGTATGTTTTTTTCAGGTGTTTTAAACCTGTTTCGAGTACTCCAACTATGATTGGTATCACTGTTTACTTTATATTACTTCGCATTAGCATTAAGATCTTGCTGAAAAAGTACATTAGTATGTTTCTTTTTCAGGTGTTTTAAACCTGTTTCGAATACTCCAACTATGATTGTTTCGAGTACTCCAACTATGATTGGTATCACTGTTTACTTTATATTACATAACATTAGCATTAAGATCTTGCTGAAAATGTACATTAGTATGTTTCTACGCAACCAAAACATTTCTACAATTTTACCGGACTTAGATGTTCATCAATTTTTTTTTACCGAGATTATGTGTGTGTCTTATATCAAGAATATGCGAGCATGGGCATTGCGCTCCAGTGTACATTTTCATTTTTATGCATGTGTATACACACTTGTACCGTGTGTGTGTGTGTGGTGTGTGTGTGTGTGTGTGTGTTTGATATCATAAGACGCAAATCCGAAGAAGAAAAAATACGCTTCAGACATGTTGGAAAATACCGTAAGAGTATAGTTCTAGCTTATTATTTTCATTAACTTCCCCCGCAGTTATGTCAGAACGACTAATTCAATGTCTTAGAAATGAAAACATGAAAACAAGTTATTACAAGATTAATATTATTATTATAACAAGTTATTAAGATTAACAGTTTTAAATACTGTATGTCGCCTGTATGTCTGACTGGTTATCAGGCACTAACTTAGGCTCTATCACTCTCTTTCTCTCTCACACACTCTCTCTCTGTCCCATGTCTCTGTCCTCCTCTCTCTCTCCTCTCACTCTCTCTCTCCATATATATATATATATATATATTATATATATATATATATATATAAGTAATTGGTAATTTTCTTGAAGCATTGTTAAGTATGTTATAATACATTAATGATTTGAAGGCAATTACAATACGTATAAAAAATAAAAACAAAAAGATGTTATTTTTGTCTTATCGATTTCAAAGTAGAAACTTCATCTTCAGAGGTGAATATCCGAAATGATATTCACCTCTGAAGATGAAGTTTCTACTTTGAAATCGATAAGACAAAAATATCTTTTTGTTTTTTTATTTTTTATACGCATTGTAATTGCCTTCAAATCATTAATATATATATATATATATATATATATAAAATTTTTAGAAGTATCATATTTTTATTGATCAGCAATTTTAAACGAATAAAAAGAAAAGAGAGCGAAGGAAGGAGAAACTTAAGGGCCCTATCGACCGGTGCTTTTCAAAAGTTACAACCGGTAGATAGTTCAAAAGTCACACTGTATATATATTGGGCAAAAGAAAGGGGTTAGACCATGTAAATGTTGGGGCAACATTAAGGAAAAAAAAATTGTATATTATACCTTCACGTTACCCCCACTTCAGTTGTCATGTCCCCAGCAAAAATCACCAAAGGGTATTTTAAGTGTCTTTGTCTACAAAAGGATGTAGTAAAAAATAAATGGTGACTGCCTCGAGAACATTAAGGTGGTGGTTAGTCCTAGCCCTGTATAGAACAGAAAATTGCTGATCACTATAATTGATTTTACAACTATTTATATTACAAAGGTGATCACCAATGGCAGAATCTTGTGCCATATATATATGTAAACATATTAATATACGTGTATATATACACACATCTGTCTCTTTCTGCCTCTTCGTCTTTCTCTCACTTTCTCTCAATATCTCTCTCTACACACACACACACACACACACACACACACATATATATATATATATATATATATATATATATATATATATATATATATATAGGGTAATCCACAGACATGTGTTTCGACTTATCAAGCATCTTCAGTGTGGCTAGACATTTTGTAAGCTATCTACAGCCGGAATTGAAATCCGATCGGTTGGGTGTCAGTCGGGCACCTTACAGAATGCGAAGGGGATTTTAACTATTTTAATACACACATCGCTTTGTGTGTAAAGGCAGTCACAGAGTGCTCCATGGAGCGCGAGGTGTAATGGTTAAAGTCATGGGAAATGGACTACAATATATATATTTATTTGATTATATATATATATATATATATATATATATATATATATATATATATATATATATATAATATAATAAGATAAATATATAGGTTTTACATATCTATTTATTGGGTGACAAAGGAACTTTCACAACCATATTGGTTTCATGCGATGCATTCATCAGGTGAAGATGTTTCAAATGTGAGGAAAATCGAAAAGATTTCAAAAAATTTTCAAAAAATATAAACAGATTGAGTTGGCAAGGTACGGTATCGAACCAGAAACCTTGTTGTTTCTAGTCAGACGCTCTACCAACTGGCAGGTTTAGCTCAGTTGGTAGAGCGGCCGACTAAAACAACAAGGTTTCTTGTTCGATACCGTACCTCGCCAACTCAATCTGTTTATATATATATAATATATATATATATTATATATATTTATATATATATATATTTTATATATAATCAAATAAATATCGCCGTTCTTCTCAACTGAAATATTATTCTTGAAGGGGCTCGATGACATCACTCGTTGTTATTGCCTTGATAATTCTTAAATATATCCATTACATTTATAAACCGGAATGTTCGAACAAAGAAAGAGCTATTTATTCATTTATAAATAAACACATCTACTGAGTATTTGTTCTTCTTTTTTGTTTTGTTTTTTCATAATTCTAGGCATTCATAACTTTATTTCCATTTTCCGTATATATATATATATATATATATATATATATATATATATATATATATATATATATATATGTGTGTGTGTGTGTGTGTAAAGAAATAACAAAAGACTTAGAGATTGAGTATTGTCTAAGCTGAAATAGACTATAAAGCTAAATCTCTAAGTCTTTTGTTATTTCTTTACTTATATATTTACTCTGTGACTCTAGCATTAAGAGCACACATTGAGCTCTCAAACCGCGACAGGTTTTTTAATTAAAACTCTTGTGTCGTAAGGAAGATTTCTTCTCTGGATTTTGGATTATATATATATATGGAAGTGAATCCGACGGTATGTAATATATCAAGGAAAATGAAAAAACACAGGTTTAAACTCACCACTTAGCCCATTTGAACCTGTGTTTTTTCATTTTCCTTGATATATATATATATATATTATATATATATATATATATAATATATATATATATATTTTTTTCTCACATTTCCACATACAGTCATCATATCTTGATAAAGGGTGATGATTCAACCGAAATATCGGAATAAATCGAACCAAGGACACAACAACAGCTGAATATTGAAACTTTTTTTTGTTCTGTAATATATATATATATATATAATATATATATATATATATATAGAGAGAGAGAGAGAGAGAGAATGAGAGAGAGAGAGAGAGAGAGAGAGAGAGAGAGAGTGAGATCTGTGTGTGTGTATTTGAAATATAGTTTTCACTTGTTTGTGCACGTTGCTATGTGTGTATTTGTTTTCTATATTTATTCATTAAGTGCTCAATAGTGCTCAGTAAGTTTCATGTGTTCTGACACTGTGTCAATAGTGTTGCGGGAACATCAGAACACACACACACACACACACAACATATATATATATATATGTTATAATGGTATACAGAGGAATAACCTACTCGAGTTTCACCATAAAGACCTTCAGGGTTAAATCCATTGAATTAATCAAGATATTGATTAATTGCAGCCGATTGATTAGACAGTAAATAGGTATCGGGTTAAAGTCTTAGAGCACCTATATGATTGTCCCAAACTCTATTGTAGCAAGCCCCAACCCTTTTTATCATATGGGTGCTAGAAGGTGATAGCTAAGGGTCTACATGTCCTGGGAATGACGTTAAACTCTATCTGATGGTGAAGTTCTAGTTTTGGAGGTTTGGGGAATGAAGAGCACCCCTTCGACACAATTGCTCCCTGGTCCAATCTGACCCGGAGTGGTAGTACCTGT
This sequence comes from Doryteuthis pealeii, assembly GCA_023376005.1. NCBI lineage: Eukaryota > Metazoa > Mollusca > Cephalopoda > Myopsida > Loliginidae > Doryteuthis > Doryteuthis pealeii. Next base: position 70,474,620 of record CM042170.1, on the reverse strand, counting down.
TAAGGTCCCAATAATGAATAAAACAAAATAAATTTGACACGAAATAACCCAATGCGGTTTGAGATGATGGAAAATCCAAACCTCTAATAAACCAATTATTCTCAATGACAATAACCGTTGTGCTAGTCGTGATTCGGTTAAGTAAACAAGAAATCTGTATGAAATATAGTTTACTCTGAGATGCACACGTAGTTGAGGATGAATTTGCCGAAGCCGTATATATCTTTGAATACTTACCTTTATTTTTCAATTATTTGGTTGGTCAGTTCGTTTTAAGGTATGTCAACGCTTGTAGTCTTTTATGAAGGCAGTTATGCGGTTTGAAATAACTATCTCTACTAACTGATATTAATGTGCAAGCAATTATAGATCCAATATTATATATATATATATATATAATATATATATATATATATATATGTGTGTGTGTGTGTGTGTGTGTGTGTGTGTGTGTGTGTAAAAGAAAATGAGAAACAGACATGGAGATAGCCAAGCAGGCAGGTAGACAGGCAGAAAGAATCAGAGAGAGAGAGAGAGAGAGAGAGAGAGAGAGAGAGAGAGAGAGAGAGAGAGAGAGAGAAGGGGTAGAAGAGATACAGATATATGAAGACTTTTAGCCGCCCTGTCGGTGGGGCGTTAGAATGCATCGACTGCGCCTCTGCAGAGGGGTAAGACTCCCCCAATGAGGCCACCTGTTGGCCGTGGGTGGCGACCCGTGAGGCTTAAGGATAGAGCCCAGGTGGATGAGCAGTTCATGACTTGCAATACTCCACTTTGGCCCTATCTTGGGCTAGACGGGCGGTCGGAGGGGCCCCCTCCGATCAATCGGCTGGTCACATCAAGCCATAGCACCTATATGATTTCCCCAACCCTATTGCCCTTATGCCAAGCCCCAACCCCTTTTTATCATATGGGTGATAGAAGGTGATGACTAAGGGCCTACATGTCCTGGGAATTACGTTAAACTCTATTTGATGGTGAGGTTTCAGTTCTGGGGGTTTGTGGAATGTGGAGCACCCCTTCATCACCATTGTTCCCTGGTCCACTCTGACCCGGAGTGGTAGTACCTATTAGGGTCCCATCTATGGGTTACATAGAAAGATATGAGTTAATAAACAAAATTGTATTCTCCATTAAGAATTGATTTATTTCAAAAGTTTATCGGCATTCTTCTAGGTAAATTATTTCATGCTTTATGTCCATTCAGCCCTCTCTCTCTCTCTCTCTCTCTCTCTCTCTCTCAGTCTTTCTATGTCTATCTTTTCTTTCTTTCTCTCGCTCTCACTTTCTTTCTTTCTTTCTTCTTCTTTCCTCTCTCCTTTTCTCTTCTTCTTCTTCTTCTAGGTAAATAATTTCATTCTTTATGTCCATTCAGCCCTCTCTCTCTCTTCTCTCTCTCTCTCTCTCTCTCCTCTCTCTCTCTCTCTCTCTCTCTCTCTCCTTTCTCTTTCTCGTTGTTGAAATATCAACTATGCAGGGAAATATATTTAAACATTATTTATCTACACACATACACTCATACACACGCACACAGACTCTCTCTCTCTCTCTCTCTCTCTCTCTCTCTCTCTCTCTCTCTCTCTCTCTCTCTCTCTCTCTCTAAGAATTGATTTATATATCAAAACGTTATCGTCATTAAATAACCCACTGAGGTTGATATGCGTAAAACAAACCAATCCGAAACCAAACTTTAATGTTTCCTCTCCCAATATTTCTAGTTATTTTGTAGAAACATCCAAGACACTAAACCTGTTAGGGTCCCATCTATGGGTTAAATAGAAAAACATGAGTTGATAAACAAAATTGTATTATCCATTAAGAATTGATTTATTTCAAAACTTTATCGACATTAAATGACCCACTGAGGTTGATATGCCGTAAAACAAAATCAATCCAAACCAAACCAAGACACTAAAACATTTTACTCGTGCATAATTCGCGCCATTTTCCAATGACATTTTCGAAACCTGCGCCATTTTTCTCGGTCATTAATTCATGAATTACACATTATTTTTTTTAATCACTTTCCAAAAATTTTTGAATAAAATAAAAATATCCATACTTTCCTGAATTTGTAATAATCAATCTGTTTTTTTTTGTTGTTACAAATGCTCCAATCAATTTGTAATAATTAAATATAATTTATTATCAATTAATCATTCCAAAAATTTAAACTTTGGCATAAGTGTTTCTGTCTCAGTTGAAAAACATGTCAAACAGTAATTTAATTTTCTTGCTCGGTTGCTTTTATGGCATGTCGAAAATAATAATAATAATAATAATAATAATAATAATAATAATAATAATAATAATAATAATGTGACATATGGACAAACAGAAAAACAACAAAGGCCAGAAAACAAAAATTGGAAGAAAAACAATTATATGGACACTTCAAACGACAAATCGGAGAGGTTGCACATGAAAAAGCCTGGATGTGGTTAAAAAAAGGAAACCTTAAAAGAGAAACTGAATCACTAATAATTGCTGCACAGAATAATGCCATAAGGACAAACTATATCAAAGCGAAAATTGATAAGACCCAACAAAATAGTAAATGTAGACTTTGCGGTAATAGAGATGAGACTGTAAACCATGTACTCTGCGAATGTAGCAAACTAGCCCAACGGGATTACAAGACTAGACACAACTGGGTTGGGAAGGTGATCCACTGGGAATTATGCAAAAAATTAAATTTTGACCATAAAACAAAATGGTATAGGCATAAACCAGAATCTGTTCTTGAGAACGAAACATAAAATTCTCTGGGACTTTGAAATAAAAACGGATCACCTTATCCCAGCAAGAAGATCAGACCTAGTGCTGATTATCAACAAAAGAAAGAACTTGTCAACTGGTGGATTTTGCAGTTCCAGCAGATCACAGGGTGAAGTTAAAGGAAAATGAAAAAATGGACAAATATCTGGAACTGGCCAGAGAACTGAAAAAGTTATGGAATATGAAAGTGAAAGTTATACCAAGTGTAGTTGGTGCACTTGGAACGGTTCCAAAAGGATTGGAAAAGGGTTTGGAAAGTTTGGAAATCAGAGGAAGGATTGATACCATCCAGAATACTGCAGTCCTGGAGACCTGAGGAGACTTGCTGTCACTCAGACTCCAGTGAAAGACCATCAGCTAATGCTGATGTGAAAACTCAAAAGGAGTAAATAATAATAATAATAATAATAATAATAATAATAATAATAATAATAAAATGGATATTCAGTGTTTGTCTGTAACAGAAACTACGTTACTGCTTACGTCACGATATCCGTAGGAATTGCGTAAGTTAGATTATTTGATTTATTGTAAAATCATTCGGTCTGGTTTGATTTAATGGGTTATTTAATGCCCACACGTTATAATATTTATAAATGATACAACATAATTGTTGTGATGTTAGTCCAACAGTACAAAAGAAGTCAAGTCGAGATAGGATAAAATAAGACAAGTGTATTTACAATAATGGTACAGAAACGACTAGCTTGTGGTTAACGGTAACAGTACAACCTTTTCACTCGGTGTCTCACTATTTATAGTGAGAACCGGTGTATATTCTCCACTGTAGGAACGGCCCGTACAACAATAATATAATATATATAATATAATAACGAATAATTTAACAACAAATAAAATAACATATCTAATATAACACGTAGAAGGGTGAGGCGGTGTTACATAATCTATGCATAGATTATTGTCAACCCCCTGTATTTCTGAAGAGATGGACCCTTTTCATATCACGGACGGGACTTTCCGTGGAATATTACAGAAAGCCCGCGAAATACGTGAAGTCACGTGGGACCTGGTTGGCTCTCAGTTTCAGCTTGGACGTCAGGCAGATAAGGCCTATCTGCCTTAGCTGAAGCTCACTGCACACGCGCGTTATGTTAGTTACATGAAATGTTTAGTTAAGTAAATAAAAGCTTACATAAATAATATGGTTTTGTGGTTGATGAATATCTTGGTAATAAGACTGATTTAGAAGAAGAAATGAATTAAGTGCAACCGACCACCAAGACGAAGTCCAGGCGCTAGAAGAGACGTTAGAAGAGACGCTAGCACAAGAACGTAAGATACCAAAGATGAGAAGAATAATAGAAATAAAGAAGATTTGGTTTGTTTTGTTTTTGTTTTACGGCATATCAACCTCAGTGGGTCATTTAATGCCGATAAAGTTTTGAAATAAATCAATTCTTAATGGATAATACAATGTTTTTATAAATACATTTTTCTATTTAACCCATAGATGGGACCCTAACAGGTACTACCACTCCGGGTCAGAGTGGACCAGAGAGCAATGGTGATGAAGGGGTGCTCCACATTCCCCAAACCTACAAAACTGGAACCTCACCATCAGATAGAGTTTAACGTTATTCCCAGGACATGTAGACCTGCAGCCATCGCCTTCTAGCACCCATATGATAAAAAGGGGTTGGGGCTTGCCAAAAGGTCAATAGGGTTGGGAAAATCATATAGGTGCTAGGGCTTGACGTGACGAGCCGATTGATCGGAGGGGGCCTCTCCGACCGGCCGTCTAGCCCAAGATAGGGCCAAAGTGGAGTATTGCAAGTCATGAACTGCTCATCCACCTGGGCTCTATCCTTGAGCATCACGGGTCGCCACCCACGGCCAACAGGTGGTTCCATTGGGGGGAGTCTTACCCCTTTGCAGAGGTGCAGTCGGTGCATTCTAACGCCCCAGTCGACAGGGCGGGAATAAAAAGTAATATACGGTCAACGCGTGCTATGTTTCGTGTGGGCTGTCTTGTCTTTTAGCAGAAGACTATTCCCAGTGAATGTATTTAAGACCACGAGGAATACCGAAGTCTAAAAAAGGGAAAAAAAAGATACCTTTGCTTCCAGTCATGAACATTGTTCTGCGACAGATGGTCTATATATATTTTTGAATATCAAATAGGAGATTCCTTTGTTAGGGCCAAAAACTTGTTTCATTCATTTTTCGCTTCATTCTCCCCTTAACATGGGGCCTATTTACTGTCTAATCAATCACTCTTTCCCTTCGTTCGTTCTTTCATTCTTTCTTTCTTTCTTTCTTTCTTTCTTCAATCTCTCAAACATTCCTATCCCTCTTTCTTTCTTTCTTTCTATCTTTATTTATTTATTTATTTATTCTTCAATCTCTCAAACATTCACGCCCCACTTTTTTTCTTTCTTTCTTTCTTTCTATCTAGGGATTTATCTCACACTTAGATCTCTTTTCTTCTTCTTCTTCTTCTTCTTCTTCTTCTTCTTCTTCTTCTTCTTCCTGGATCACTTTTACGACCGGCACCCAAAGGAATAACGGCTCGTCTACCATGCAATTCATCTTATGTTAATTGAGATCATTTGCAACATTCTGGTACATATTGAATTTAACCATTAAAAACTTGTAATGCTTAAATATTCTTCTTTCTTCTTCTTCTTCTTCTTCTTCTTCTTCTTCTTCTTCTTTTATCCCTTTAACAACGGGAACCCAATGAGATCACGGCTCGTCTTCCATATCATTATTCTTCTGTTAACTTTATCCTTGCGACAGGGCTGAAAAATAGTCGGGTGTCACAAGAAAAAACGTGACTGTTCTTCTTCTTCTTCTTCTTCTTCTTCTTCTTCTTCTTCTTCTTCTTCTTTTCTTCTCCTCCCTGGATCACTTATATGACCGGCACTCAACGGGATCACGGCTCGTGTACCATACCATTCATCTTCGGTTAATGATAATCCTCTACTAAAATCTGCTATAAATTGAATTTAACCATGAAAAATTGTAATGAATATTCTCTTTCTGTTGGTATTATATTATACCACAGAAACATGGTATATTATTGGTCCATTACGTGTACCAACAATACTTTTAAAATTGATGCAATAAAGGAAATGTGACAGAGCTGTAATATAGTCGGCTGTCTCAAGAAAAGATGTGGCTATTCTTCTTCTTCTTCTTTTCTTCTTCTTCTTCTTCTTCTTCTTCTTCTTCTTGGACGCTTTTACAACGGGCACGCAACGGGATCACGGATCGTCTACCATATCATTATTCTTCTGTTAATGTTAACCCTGCGACAGGACTGTAATATAGTCGGGTGCCTTAAGAAAAGATGGGACACATCTTTTCTTCTTTCTTCTTCTTCTTCTTCTTCTTCTTCTTCTTCTTCTTCTTCTTCTTCTTCTTCTTCTTCTCTTCTTCTTCTTCACATTCTGTTTTTTTCTTCTGTCCCGTTCTTACATTATTCTTTTTCTTTTTCTTTCTTTTTCTTTTTTTTTCTTGTTATTTATCTGATACCAAGAGTTCTTCTTTCTTCTTCTTCTTCTCTTCTCTTCTTCTTCTTCTTCTTCTTCTTCTTCAAACATTCTGTTCTTTTCTCTCTGTCCGTTTCTTACATTATTCCTTTCCTTCTTTCTTTCTTTCTTCTTTTTTTTTTCTTTTTTCTTTCTATTTATTTCTTGATACCAAGAGTTTTCTTCTTCTTCTTCTTCTTTTTCTTTCTTCTTTTCTTTTCTTTCTTCTTTTTCTCTTTTTTCTTCTTCTTTTCTTTCTTCTTTCTCTTTCTTCTTTCTTCCTTCTTCCTTCTTTCCTTCTTCTTCTTCTTCTTCTTCTTCTTTTTTCTCTTTCTTTCTTTCTTTCTTCTTTTCTTTCTTTCTCTTTCTTTCTTTTTTCTTTTTTGTATTATTTGATCACAAGAGTTCTTCTTCTTCTTCTTCTTCTTCTTTCCTACTTCTTTCTTCTTTTCTCTTCTTTCTTCTTCTTCCTTTCTTTCCTTTTCTCTTTCTTTTTTTTCTTTTCTGGTCTCTTTTTTCTTTTAATTTCTTTTTTTCCTTTGTTATTTATCTTCTTTTCTTCTTCTTCTTCTTTCCTTTTTCTTCTTCTTTCTTCTTCCTTTCTTTCGTTCTTCTTTTCTTTCTTCTTTCTTCTTCTTCTTCTTTATTTCTTTTCTTTCTTCTTTCCTTCAATCTTAACGCGTGTTCAGTCGAACTGTTAAGGGTGGGCGGATACATTTGCTATCCCGCAGTAGTTTCGCAATTCGCAACGTTCTTAATATCGATCAATTCGCTATTGATTTACCCTCTTTTGATTGATTTGATTTGTTTCCGACAAATTTTCTTTTGTCCACAGTCAAGTAAAGCCGCCATTACAATTTGTTTGAAGAGAGAATCAATGGTGAATAAAAGGCGGCGGGAGAAAGAAGTACAAAAGAGCTCACTTATTCCGGTAAGGAAACTGAGTGTCGTAGTAACCGTGAACTTCGAAAAACGTGCCGTTTAATAAAAACAAAACCCAAAATAAGGGCCGAAAGTCGTTAAAGAAATTAAAATATTTACCACGNCTTACATTTGCAACATATATGCCCGCCCTAAAATTCGATAATTATTAACTAATTAATTTTCAAAATTAGGTATGACTTCAATAAGCACATGTGCTCCAAAAATTGTCGGCTAAAAGCCATATCAAATAAAGACATTGTTTATTGCTCACTGTTATATATATATATATATATATATAAGTATATATATATATAATATATATACTATAAATATATATAAATATATATTAGGAACTTATTTTAGGATGGTTAATATTATATATTAGACACTGGTTACTAGTCTATATTAAAGAGCCCAGTCTGCCCCACTATTTACCCATAGCTGGAAGGAGAGAAGAGAGAGGTTGATGGCATACCTTAGATAATGGACTTGGCAACCCAAGTTCAAACCTGGATGAGGCTCTTTGCATTTCACATAGCACTAATACCCTGGGTAGAAAAGTATGCACCAACTACTCTCCTCCAGCTATGGGTTTAAATTAGACACCTGACCAGTCTAGAGAATGAAACTCTGAATTCAAACATGTTTAAACTCCCGCTTAAGAAATTGACTTGTTGCCCATCCTTCTTTTTCAGACGGGTTACGTATACAAAGATGCTGATAGGTACGCATCCTGCGTCCCGGTTGCACAAAATTAAAAGGACGCAGTAAATTTATATCCATGTGTCACCAGTATTTTTCTTTTCTTCCCCTCACCATTTCAAGCTAACTGTAAATACATTTCAATAGTTTCTTAGAAATGAATTAATAGGATAGGTTACAAGGTAGGTTTACCTTAAAAAAATTTTAACGGCAACATGAGATAGAAATGGGATTCTTTATGTATATATATTATTATATATATAAAACGAATTTATATACAAATGTGGCACAACCCTAAAGGGGGTGGGGTAAGAGACTGGTCTTCACTATCCTATCTTTTAACTAACTATTCCCATTGTGACGATTCCTTCAAACAATTTTCTCATTCACATAAAACTCATTGAGAGAGAATCACACAAAAGTACCAAAAACATTCCTCACTCTATGACAATCCTACACTTAACCCATATTTACATATTTTGAGGGAGGGGGGAAGATTATACATATATACAAATATAAGCCCCAATGAAAAGATGAATGAATAAAAATTTTTTTTTAAATAAAACAATTCTTTATGTATATAAGGCATGAGGCAAGTAGTCACTTCTACTTATAGACTCGTTGACTACCACGTGACTAGGGAAGGCAACCTATTGTCCAATCACTGGCAGTGCTGCTGCTGTTGTTGTATTTATACGAGCCTGATTCTTAACCTTAGATCATTACTACATGGATCATCTTGGACGACGGGACGTAGTACTATGCCACATTACTTATTGAGTTACCCAAAGGATACCCTACCGGATACTTATTGACTTACTTACTTATTTGTTAGTCCCTTTTACATCTGGAACAAAGGATGGCGGCTAGATACTCAACATTCTGGTCGGAATTTAGGTATGTGTAGTCATAGGTAGGGATGAATAGCAGCCACTAGGGTCCCTAAGGGTTAACATGGTGAATTAGAAAAAATAACACCTAGTTCAGTCGCTTAGATAAATGATCAATATTGATCATGGTTACTTTCTATGCGTTGTCGATCATCACTTCTTGGAATTGATGAGCGAATGCATTTAATTATGGAGGAAATGCATCCGGGCTTTTTTTGAAAGAAAAATAGGATCCTTTTATTTTTTTTAAGTAAGAGAGATTATCAGTGTGGCGTTCTGGTGATTATCCGAGTAAATCAGTCAGAAGTGAAACCCGCTCAAAAAAAAAAAAAAGAAAAAAGAAAAATAAGCAAAAAAAACGCACGGTGGGAATCATAATACATCTAATGTTATTAGTGGTTATGGGAGATTTCCATTTAGATAAATAATAATAATAATAATAATAATAATAATAATAATAATAATAAGAAGAAGAAGAAGAAGAAGAAGAAGAAGAAAAGATTGGAAAATCTGGAAATCAGGGGACGAATTGAGACCATCCAGACTACTGCATTACTGCAATCTGCTATAATACTCAGAAGAGTCCTGGAGACCTGAGGTCACTTGTTGTCACTCAGACTACAGTGAAATACCTTCAGCTAACGCTGATGTGAAGAACTCTATAATAATAATAAATATAATAATAATAATATAATAATAATAATAATAATTTTCTACGTCGGGGCGGCCTAATGTCGGTATCAGCCATTCAGCGAGGGAGTATATTCCGTTTTCACTAGCGCTAGACCAAGGAGATTATCTTAGCATCTGAGGTGGGGCGCCACACCTACCATCAGCTCCTTACTTTACCGCACATTTCCCTGTGCTACTCATATGCTGAGCTGGCAAGGGCCAGTATCGAACTAGGAACCTTGTGGTTTCTAGTGGAACGCTCTACCGACTGAGCTAACCCGGGTCTAATCCGAAAAGTCTTGGAGACACGAGAAGAATTGCTATCACTTAGACTCCAGTGAAAGACACTCTGTGCAAAGAGTGAAATAATAATAATAATAATAATAATAATAATAAAAGGTCGAGAAAATTAATGACCATGCACAAGGCTCTCCACCCTAGAGATGATAGAGATAGATTGTAGTGTCAAGAAAGGAAGGGGAAGAGGTCTTGCCAACATAGAATAATGCGTAGAAACCACTATCCAACACTTGAAGATTACACAAGGAAGAGCAAAGACAAATTACTTATGGCGACCAACAATAGTAGAAACGGCAGATGGACAACAGAAGAAACGACAAAGACTAGAAAACAAAAATGAGAAGAAAAAATTATAGGACGCTTCAAACGACAAATAGATGAGGTTGCACATCAAAAGACTTGGACATGGTTAAGAAAGGGAAACCTCAAAAGAGAAACAGAATCACTTATAATTGCTGCACAATAATGCCATAAGGACAACTACATCAAAGCGAAAATTGATAAAAGACCCAACAAAATAGTAAATGTAGACTTTGCGGTAATAGAGATGAGACTGTTAACCATATACTCTGCGAATGTAGCAAACTAGCACAACGAGAATACAAAACTAGCACGATTGGGTTGGGAAGGTGATCCCACTGGAATTATGCAAGAAATTAAATTTTGACCCACACAACAAATGGTATATGCAATAAACCAGAATCTGTTCTTGAGAAACGAAAACGCACAATTCTCTGGGACTTTGAAATTAAAAAACGGATCACTTATCCCAGCAAGAAGACCAGACCTAGTGTTGATTAACAAAAAGAAAGAACTTGTCAAATGGTGGATTTTGCAGTGCCAGCGGATCACAGGGTGAAGTTAAAGGAAAATGAAAAATTGACAAATATCTGGACCTTGCCAGAGAACTGAAAAAGTTATGGAATATGAAAGTGAAAGTTATACCAATTGTAGTTGGTGCACTTGGAACAGTCCCAAAAGCATTAGAAAAGGGTTTGGAAAGTTTGGATATCAGAGGAAGGATTGAACAATTCAGAACACTGCACTGCTGGCAATTGCAGAATACTCAGAAGAGTCCTGGAGACCTGAGGAGACTTGCTGTCACTCAGACTCCAGTGAAAGACCATCAGCTAACACTGATGTGAAAACTCAAATAATAATCAGAGATGCTAATATAAACGTGTCTTGCATTACTGGGGCAGAAAAATCTAAAAGGAAACAGCAAAATCATATACATTCGTCCCTGTGTTTTTCTTTTATCTTTCCCCACCATTTCAAACTAACTGTAAATACATTTCAATATATTCTTTGAAACGAATTACACAGGATAGGTTACAAGTTAGGAGTTAGACGGTTTTAGTTGTTTTGTTTTTTGTTTTGTTTTTTTCAGATCATAAATATACACCGTACAATTTATTGAGAAAACTTTAGTTTAACCCATAAATTTTTCCGGGGACTAATTCAAAGCAAATATGTACGTCTCAGGATGCACTAAATCAAAAAGCTAAAAAAATTTTTTTTTAAATAGACAAATATCTGGACCTTGCCAGAGAACTGAAAAAGTTATGGAATATGAAAGTGAAAGTGATACCAATTGTAGTTGGTGCACTTGGAACGATCCCAAAAGGATTGGAAAAGGGTCTGGAATGTTTGGAAATCAGAAGAAGGATTGAAACCATTCAGAACACTGCACTGCTGCAATCTGCCAGAATACTCAGAAGAGTCCTGGAGAACTGAGGAGACTTGCCAGTGAAAGACCATCAGCTAATGCTGATGTGAAAACTCAAAAGGAGTAAATAATAATAATAATAATAATAATAATAATAATAATAATAATATAATAATAATAATAATAGTCTAGAAAGGTAGCATATACAATATTAAATAAAATCTGCTTCAAAAGAAGAAAAAGAAAATAGTTTTGCTTTGCTATTGATTACAAAGAATGGATGCTCGAATGAAGCTAGCGCTTGATACTCTAATTTCAAGGTTCCTATCTACGCCTGCTTTTTTCCCCGTTTCTCTAGATTAATGAGCGAATGCATTTAATTATAGAGAAAAGACAGGAGGAAATGCATCCTTTACAAAAATGAAGTTCTATTGGATCCTTTTAGGTAAAAATAAAAAAGACGGAAATATTATTCCGGTGCATGCTGGTCATTATCCGAGTAAATCAACTAGAATTGAGGGAGAGACACAAGAAGAGAGGCGCATACTGGGGTCTTGAATTAGATAACATCTCACGTTATTAGCGCTCGTGTCAAGAGGACATTTGATGAATAATAATAATAAATAAATAATAATAATAATAATAATAATAATAATAATAAGAAGAAGAAGAAGAAGAAAGAAGAACTAATCAAATATGGCCGACCAAATGCGTAAAAAATGTCAAGCCTGAAATAAAGAAGAAGAAGAAAAAAGAAGAAAAAGTAGAAGCAAATGAAGATAAGATAAATAAGAAGAAGAAGAAGAAGAAGAAGAAGAAGAACAACAACAACAACAACAACAGCAACAACAACAACAACAACAACTAATCAAATATGGCCGACCAAATGTTAAAAAAATGTCAAGCCTGAAATAAGAAGAAGAAGAAAAAGTAGAATCAAAAGAAGATAAGATTTTAAAAAAAAAGAAGAAGAAGAAGAAGAAGAAGAAGAAGAAGAAGAACCACAACACAAACTAATCAAATATGGCCGACCAAATGTTTAAAAAATTCAAGATTCAAATAATAAGAAGAATAAGAAAAAGAATAAGAAGTAGAAGAAAAAAAGAAGAAAACGAATGAAAAGAAGAAGAAGAAGAAGAAGAAGAAAATAATAATAATAATAATAATAATAATAATAATAGTGAAAGTGATACCAATTGTAGTTGGTGCACTTGGAACGGTGCCAAAAACCTTGCAAAAAAGACTGGACGATCTAGAAATCAGAGGAACAATTGAGACCATCCAGACTACTGCATTGCTGCAATCGGCTAGAATACTCAGAAGGGTCCGGCGACCTGAGGAGACTTGTTGTCACTCAGCCTCCAGTGAAATACCACCAACTAACGCTGGTGTGAAAAACTCAAAAGCAGTGAATAATAATAATAATAATAATAATAATAATAAATTGATAAGACCTAACAATAGTAAAGACTTTGCGGTAATAGAGATGAGACTGCTAACCATATACTCTGCGAATGTAGCAAACTAGCACAACGAGAATACAAAACTAGACACGACTGGGTTGGGAAGGTGATCCTGGGAATTATGCAAGAAATTAAATTTTGACCACACAACAAAATGGTATATGCATAAAAGAATCTGTCTTGAGAACGAAACGCACAAAATTCTCTGGGACTTTGAAATTAAAACGGATCACCTTATCCCAGCAAGAAGACCAGATCTAGTGTGATTAACAAAAAGAAAGAACTTGTCAACTGGTGATTTTGCAGTGCCAGCGGATCACAGGGTGAAGCTAAAGGAAAATGAAAAAATGGACAAATATCTGGACCTTGCCAGAGAACTGAAAAAGTTATGGAATATGAAAGTGAAAGTGATACCAATTGTAGTTGGTGCACTTGGAACAGTCCAAAAGGATTAGAAAGGGGTTGGAAAGTTTGGATATCAGAGGAAGGATTGAAACCATTCAGAAACTGCACTGCTGCAATAGAAACTCAGAAGAGTCCTTGAGACCTGAGGAGACTTGCTGTCACTCAGACTCCAGTGAAACCATCAGCTAACACTGATGTGAAAAAACTCAAATAATAATAGCAATAAAAAAACTAATATATAACCAACAACGTAATCTGCTTCAAAAGGAAAAAAAAAACTTGAACATTTTTTTTTTCTTTTTGGTTTGGAATCGTCGTTAATGGCGAAGAATTCATTAGAAGGTGTGAATTTACGATGGGGTAAAGTTGACAGGAAACATAGTTAGAATCAGTCTTAATTTACGGGCATCTGGAACAGGGATGGCAGTCAGGTTGACGTCAAAGGGAAGTTAATTTTGAAGAGAGAGAGAGAGAGGGGGGGAGAGAGAGAGAGAGAGAGAGTGTGTGTGTATATGTGTATGTGTGTGTGTGACTATGTGCGTGTTCATGTGTGGATGTAAGTAATGTGACTGTTAAATATATTTCCCCGAAAGAGAGAGAGAGAGAGAGAGAGAGAGAGAGAGGGGGGGGAGTAGTGTGCGTGTGTATATTTGTATGAATAATCTATGTTAAATATATTTCCTGATAGGAAAGAGAGAGAGAGAGAGAGAGAGAGAAAGAAAAAGAGAAAGAGAGAGATTATATAAAGAGAAAAGATAGAGAATGAGTGGAAAATTGAGTGCGAGACAGAGAGAAAGAACAGTTAGAGGGGAAAGTGAAAAGTAGAGAGAGAGAGAGAGAGAGACAGAGACAGAGACAGAGAAAAGAAAGAGAAAGAGAAAGAGAGAGAGATGGCCGAATGGACATAAAGCATGAAATTATTTACCTAGAAGAAGAAGAAGAAGAAGAAGAAGAAGAATGGAAAGAAGAAGAAGAAGAAGACAACAACAACAACAATACCTAATCAAATATGGCGACCAAATATTAAAAAAACAAAATGTCGAGAATAGAAAAGATATAGTGGAGATATTTATGAGCGGAGAGCAACAATATGATTGGTTTGCTTTGTTTTGTTTTACGGCATACCAAACATGGCGGGTCATTTAATGCCGATAAACTTTTGAAATAAATCAATTCTTAACGGATACTCAATTTTGTTTATAAACTCATGTTTTTCTATTTAACCCATAGATGGGACGCTAACAGGTACTACCACTCCGGGTCAGATGAACCAGGGAGCAATGGTGATGAAGGGGTGCTCCACATTCCCCAAACCTCCAGAACTGGAACCTCACCATCAGATAGAGTTTAACGTCATTCCCAGGACATGTAGACCCGCAGCCACCGCCTTCTAGCACCGATATGATAAAAAGGGGTTGGGGCTTGCCATAAAAGCAATAGGGTTGGGGTAATCATATAGGCGCTAGGGCTTGATGTGACCAGCCGATTGATCGGAGGGGGCCTCTTCGACCGCCCGTCTAGCCTAAGTATGGATCTAAGTGGAGTATTACAGGTCATGAACTGCTCCTCCACCAAGACTCCGTCCTTAAGTATCAGGGGTCCACGGCCACAAGTGGCCAGTCACCCCTCTGCACAAGGGGCCCTTTTCATAATTAAATTCATAATAACAAGTAAGATTTCTTTGAAAAACAAACTTCCTTTATTGAACTAGTACAAAATAAAAAACACCCTCCGGGCGATGTAAAAATAGATTTTTGAAACATATTGCCTGAGGGGTGGGAGTTAAAAAATTCTATGTCAGCGAGTTTGTACCCTAAGTAAGTAAAATCATCAAATTCATTAAAGGATTAAAAAATAAAACAATTTGAAATGTAAACTTTAAATATGTATTAAAATAAAACAAACTATATATAGATATATAATACCAGTCATGTATTTATTAAAACTTGTTTTAAAAAACAATGAGGACTGTCTAATCTTGCATGTTCAAATTTTGAGTGCATTTATTCTATGCTATGACGATTTTGGGTAATGTGACGTAAGCAGTGACGTAGTTTTTGTTACAGACAAAAACCGGAATCGAATATCCATTATTAATAGAGATGATTATATATAGAGTAGCACAAGTTCCTAAATGTCCATATTATATTTGCATACATTGAGGTAGACCCTAGCATATTTGCATTCTGTATTTTATCCACCGTGTGTGTGGGTATCAAGTAATAAACCTGTTACAGGTCATTACTACTCATCCACCAAGTCCCGTCTTTAAGCATCATGGGTCGCCACGCACGCCCAACAGGTGACCCCATTTGGGAGAGTATTACCCCTCTGCAGAGGAGCAGTTGGTGGATTCTAACGCCCCAGCCGTCATTTGGTATTTCGAAACGATAGCTAATGTCGCCTCAGACACATTAGAAATATACTTATCTTTATCTAACAACCGACTCGGACTTCAATATTTCCCAATACATACGCAAATCTTTAAATTCTCCGTGTGTATCCCCCCCCCGGGGGGCAGGTAACGCCTATTAAAATCACTTGCCAACAGTTTCAAAACCTATCATTGCTTTAACGATTTAATATTCGGAAAAATCGTAAAAAGGAGAAAAAAATCAACGTCCAGCCATTGCTTTAAGATGATCTTCTTGATGGGTAAGGGTTTAATATCTAATAGGCATGGTAACCTTACTTCCTGCTTTAGAGAGAGAGGGTGGTTAGACGGGGGCTCATCGGGACCCTAGGAAATGGACAGTTTGATTCCAAGAAAGTGTAATTGTGTCAATTGAGTAGCTAATCATCAGATATAATCATATATATATATATATAATATATATATATATATATATATATATATATATATTGAATTTGTTGAGTTTTAAAAAAATAAATGCTTATTATAGACAGCTACCCAGGTTGTCTTGCTAATTCACAATCATCAGGCTGTCAAATTAGATCTTATGGTGTTTATTTGAAGATCCTTTCTTGATGTTATATTCTGGACTGCAAGTAACGTCGGTTGCTTTTGTGGACGCTATTACGCTTCGGATTTTTAAATGTTCAATTTTTTTCAAAAATTGCATTTTTTTATAAAAATGCTAAAGAAGTTACCTCCCTTTAGTCATTTATTAAAAAAAAATCAACAAATTAAATAAATAATAGCTCTCACAATTTGTGGTTGAGCACTGTATTTTCTTTGTTTCATCACAAAAAAAATGTGTTTATATATATATATGTATGTATGTGTGTGTGTGTGTGTGTGTGTGTGTGTGTGTATTTAAGCAATATTTTTCTTTTCTTAGGCATATATTATTGAACAATGCAGCCATTTTTTGTATGCAAATTTTGTCCTTTGTCCGGATTGTTTTAATAATATATGGCGAAAATTGGCTGATGTATTTGCCATTGGATATTGTCCAAGTATTTTCCGCCCTATTGTGGGCCATCTTCAGGGTAATTCTAAAACCGTACAACAATGGGTTGTTCCATTTCCTATTTATATAGGTTGTGTTTATTTTGTTGTTGTTGTTATTATTAGTGTTATTATTATTGTTTTTATTATCATTTTTAATATTATTATTATTTTATATTATATATATAATAATATATATATATAATATATATATGGACTCTCATCGATTTTCGACGCATCAGGGTTCACACACACAATGAACACTCACACAGGATTTGTTTTATAGTGGTGAAGGCTTGTGTTGGACCATCCACACTTTTTGGCACAGTCGATACGAAAGAATTGGTGCATCAAGGGTTGCTACAAACCCAATCAACGACCGACCTCAGGAATTATCCCTCTCCTAGACTGGTTACCTACCCAAGGTTGAGGGGCCCAGTCTGCCCTACTATTTAACCCATAGCGGGAGGGAATTTTGAATTCAGAGTTATCCCTCTCCTTGACTGGTTACCTACCCAAGGTTGAAGGGCCCAGTCTGCCCTAGGAGAGGGATAAGTCTGAATTCAAAATCCCTTCCAGCTATATATATATATATATATATATAATATATATATATTTATATCCTATTTTAACTAAATAGTTGAATTAGGAAAATTTAGCAATAAAAGACGGGAATGATGGAATAGTAAGTTTCAGTTGTTTTATCTTTCGATTATACCCCGTCTCGTCTCTATTTCAAATCTTTTGTTTAAATCGAACTTAACGGACCTAAATTCCACCATCGTATCTCACCCTACTGAAAGAAAAAAAATACCAAAAATCAGGGAATTAACTGAATTTAATGAATTTTCTGTGTTGATATATTAATGAATAAAAGATATAATCCACCAGTTATTTTATTCAAAGAGTTTTACATTTTTTAGGTCAGTTAATTTGGAACCACGTATCTTTGACAATCTGTGTTACGCCTCAAAGATGTTGTATACCCTTCTTCACTTCACTTACTTCTTGTCGTATTTTCTATTCTGGCCGGCTGCTATTCTGATCGTCTTTGGTATATCTTCTAACATCTTGACTTGGTCTGGAATCTTCTAAGGTCTGGACTTTCTTGGGGACTTCGGGTCTGGTCTTCTATTGGGGATTTCTCTTTATCAGAAGCCCTGTGTCATTGTTAGTTTTTTTTTTTTTAGGTAATAACACAAGACTTCGATTTACTTTGATCTTCCTTTATTTTTAAATCCCCAAATCAGACATCTGCGCAGGTGAGACATACATCCTACGAGGTCAAGCGCCGTCACTCACTCTCAAGGCCATCAGCTGCACTAATCGTCATTATGTTTCTATACTATCTTATATAAGTATTAGGGATCTAATAATTATGTAACAAAGATACGTGATTCCAATGGTGGAATTTAGATCGGTTAAATTCGATTAACCAATCTTCTTATCTGCATTGTTATTTAGTTTCATTAATTTTAATTCGATATGATAATTTCTTACATTAAAACTTAAATACTCGCAACGAAGGGTGCATATATCTGCTAGTATATATATAACGCTTTCTGGTGCCCTAATATGCTTGAGATGTTGATTTAGATATTAGTTGTTGCTATGATACAAAGAGAGCATTGTTTGAAGAAAGGAAATCCTGATTTAACTAAGATAAAATCCCACGCAAAAAATAATAATATGTACGTAAAACCTTCGGGCAAATAATGAGTTTACGCTTGACTGGATTTTAAGAAGGAAAAACTAAATGAGACAATGGATAAGAGGGAATATGCAAGGAGGAAAGAAATATATCAAGATCTAAAATGAATAGGAATAATAATAATAATAATAATAATAATAATAATAATAATAATAATATAGCAGTCAACAACAGAAGATGTAATGTATGGACAAACAGAAAAACAACAAAAACTATTAAACAAAAATGCGAAAAAAAAAATTATATGGGCACTTCAAACGAGAAATCGGAGAGGTTGCACATAAAAAGACCAGAACATCAAGAGAGAACTGAATCACTAATAATTGCTGCACAAAATGATGCCGTAAGAATAAACTATATCGAAGCAAAAATTGATAAACCCAACAAAATAATAAATGTAGACTATGCGGTGACAGAGATGTGACTGGAAACCATGTATTATGTGAATGTAGCAAACTAGCACCATGGGAATAAAAAGCTAGGTTGGGAAGGTGATTCACTGGAATTATGCAAATAATTAAATTTTGACCATGCAACAAAATGGTATATGCATAAACCAGAATATGTTCTTGAGAACGAAACGCATAAAATTCTCTGGGACTTTGAAATAAAAACGGATCATCTTATCCTAGCAAGAAGACCAGACCTAGTGCTGATAAACAAAAAAAAAAGAACTTGTCAACTGGTGGATTTTGCAGTTCCAGCAGATCACAGGTGAAGCTAAAGGAAAATGAAAAAATGGACAAATATCTGGACCTTGCCAGAGAACTGAAAAAGTTATGGAATATGAAAGTGAAAGTGATACCAATTGTAGTTGGTGCACTTGGAACGGTCCCAAAAGGATTGGAAAAGGATTTGGAAATCAGAGGAAGGATTGATACCATCCAGAATACTGCACTGCTGCAATCTGCCAGAATACTCAGAAGAGTCCTGGAACCTGAGGAGACTTGGTGTCACTCAGACTCTAGTGAAAGACCATCAGCTAATGCTGATGTGAAAACTCAAAAGGAGTAAATAATAATAATATTAATAATCATATATAAAGGGCAGTTGTGTGAATCTGTATGCCCGGAGGAAACTTCGAAAATAAAACAATTAACGACAAAGTAAATATATATACACATTAAATATCACCGGGGCTTGGTTTTTGAACAAAAATAATGAAGCTTTGATTTACATTTGTGAAGGTAATTAAAAAATAAAATTTAAATGATAACAGCATAGAATGTCTATGGCATTTAAGATTCTAAATAGGAGACAATAATTCTTCTTTTCAGAGTGACTGAATCAACGCAAGGTCTTTTTTTACATAGGTATTTTAATGGGGCATCCTGCGAGGAACTAACTCGTGATTCAGTAATAATGGATCTGCGAGACTAACTTTATTTGCTACCCGCCTTTTACCCAGGCGATGCGGGGTAACCGCTTCTAATAATAATAATAATAATAATAATAATAATAATCTGTTCTTGAAAATGAAACGCATAAAATTCTCTGGGACTTCGAGATAAAGACAGACCACCCTATCTCAGCCAGGAGACCAGACCTAACATTGATTAACAATTTTTTTTTTAAATAAAGAGAACGTGCCAACTGGTGAACTTTGCGGTTCGAGCAGATCACAGGGTGAAGATGAAGGAAAACGAAAAGATAACAAATACCTGGACCTTGCCAGTGGACTGAAAAAGCTGTGGAATATGAGGGTGAAAATGATACCAATTGTAACTAATAAAATGTAAAAGGTTTTAAATAAAATAACTGGTGCATTATATATTTTATTCATTAATATATCAACACTGAAAATTTCATTAAATTCAGTTAATTCCCTGATTTTTTTGGTATTTTTTTTCTTTCAGCAGATTGACATGCGATGGTGGAATTTAGGTCCGTTAAGTTCGATTTAACCCTTCTATTTTGGCATGAACAATCTGGAGATCTCCATTTATTGGGAAGGCGATTTGTACGATGGGATTGGACAACAGAGAGCCATCTAGTCTGGTTTGTTTAATAAACACTTCAATTAACAGATTGGAACTTTGTTTGTTTTTTTTTCCTTTTTACTCGGAATGGGGCCTTCCAGAAATGGCGATTACGCGTGCGTAAATAGCAAAATTAAGTGTCCATCAGCAAAAAAGGCGGTTTAGTGAAAACAAAAAGAAAATAATAATTGTATCAATAAGGCTTCTTTCATTTTTTAAAAGTTTCATTATAGAATTTTTGAAAAAAAAATCGTCCGAAAGTTCGGCAATGGTTGATACTGATTCAATCATATGGAATGATTTTGAAATCGATTTATTTTCTAATTTTCAAATTTCTTGAAGGTGTGTGTGTGTGTGTGTGTGTGTGTGTGTGTGTCTGTGTGTGTGTGTGTGTGTGTGTGTGTGTGTGTGTGTTTGAGACAGAGAGAGAGAGAGAGAGAGAGAGAATGATAATGAGATATAGAAGATAGAAATAAAGATATATATATATATATAAAGAGAGAGAGAGAGAGAGAGAGAGAAAGAAAGAGAGTGTGAGAGAATGATAATGAGATACAGAGAGAGAAAAATAAAAGATATATATATATATATTTTATATGTGTAGAGAGAGAGAGAGAGAGAGAGAGAGAGAGAGAGAAAGAGAGAAAGAAAGAAAGTGATAGAGAGACAGAGACAGAGACAGAGAGACAGAGAGAGACAAACAGACAGACAGGCAGACAGAAAGAGACAGACATAAACAGAGAGAGAGAGAGAGAGAGGGGGGGGAAAGGGGTAAATAGAGAGCGATAAAGAGAGAGGGGGAGAGTAAGCATGGTTGAGAAGGGAGAAAAAGAAAGAGAAATGCAGTAAAAAGGAAAGAAAAAGAGATAGAATAATAAAGAAATGGGTATGTGCGAGTATGTGTAAGAGAGAGAAAGAGAGAGAGAGACAGACAGACAGACAGACAGAGACAGACAGACAGACAGAAAGAGATAGAAAGAGACACAGAGGGGGGAGAGACAGAGAGAGAGAGAGGGAGAAAGTGAGAAAGAGAGAAAGAAATGAACAATGAAAACACCATCTTTAAATGACTTGATGTTATTTTTATTTTTAATTCCGTATCCAATAGCCTTGTTTTCAATTACATTATCAATCTTGCGATTTTAATAACATTTTTGTTTTTTAATAAATCTAGCCCTTCTTCCCTCTAGTAG